>CM038793.1:142857860-142943007 GCA_021764765.1 Vicia sativa | reverse complement strand
ACAAAAAGTTGACTTTTGTTGACTTTGAAAATCTAATTGAATGTTTTGAGCTATACTTCTCAAATGAAGCATTTTTGACATTCTTGTGAGACATGAAGTTGTAGAGAATTGAATTTCCTTCAAAATTAGCTGGTGGGAAAATTTCGAGAAAGTATGAGAAAGTTATGATCACCAAAGTTCGCTTGACTTTTCACCTGAAACCCTAATTTAGAAAGTTTGACTTTCGAGCAAATCTTGAGTTTTCTTGATGAATCATGATCAACCCTTGATCAAATGATGAATATAACTTCAAAATGAGGATGTTGACAAAAATTATGAAGTTTGATCTGTATGTTGACCACAATTGACTTTTTTGTCCATACAACCCATTTTCAACCATCCGAGCAATTGTCCGAGGAAACTTGACTCAGGAGGCTTGAAACTTGACATGGAGAATCTTTGCCATACAGAGGCATGAAGACCATTGGAGATGTTGGAAGTTCATCTTAACTTGAGAGATACCAAACCCTAGTTTGGGTTGATTGTCTGGAGAGAGTTTGTCTGATCAACTCTCGAGGAATCCTTGAGTAGGGATGTATGAAACTTTCGAGTAGATGGAGGCAAATTTTGGGTATGATGGCTACGTTAGTGTGACACTTGGATGTCCCGATACTCTTCATTTCCAAGTTGAGGATAGTATTTGTCATGGTGTCATCAAGCACTAACTAAACTTTTAGAACCTTGACCATTCATTAGAAGGTAGAGATGGCCGCTTTGGTGCGCACTAAGGTTGTTGACACGATGCTACGCCATTAAGATCCGACTTTTGGGATATTTTCTGTCGACCACTTGGTAGTCGATTGAAATAAACGCCTACGAGAAAGATCAATGATATGAGATTCCTAGAACCCTTACATTATTATAGGACAGATGAACCAACTCAAACTTTTGTGGGTAATCACCTACCTCATGCAAGCCTTAAACCTAGGCTCATTGTGTGAATTGTTTCAGGTAATAAACATGACATCATGACATCATTCGATTGCATATCATTTCTAACTATTTCAAGGACCTAGGATTTATCTTTGCTCGCTTTGTAGGGATTATGGCTTCTAGAAAGACTATCCGAATCAACTTCATGGGTATACCTTCTCACTCAAAGAATTGGTTTCGTAAATTCCCAACCATGCTCGCCCATCAAAAGACATGGTTATCTACTTGACTTGGTTATTCCTGGTTTTGAAGAAGATATGATGGATGTCCTATTCCGCTTCTTTGATCCGAAACACCATTGCTTATACATCCTGATTATCATTGGTTCCTACCTTGAAGAGTTCTCTAAGCTTTGGGTACCTATTCTGACCAAATGCCATTCGCACTTTGGAAAAGGTCCCTATACGAAGACATTGCATCGCCTTTACATCTAAACGCCGACATTGAAGCCAATTGGGAAACCGTATGGAGTTAGGGTTTACTTCCAAGTTCTTAATTAAGAAAGCCCGAGAATCCTCAAAGTTATGAGTTTCCATGCATTTGAAGACATGTGGCCTTGCTAATCTATGGTTTGGTTCTATTTCCTAACTCGGATCAATTCATAGATGTCAATGCCATCAAGTTGTTTCCGTAATCCTGCGGCCTACTTTACTTGGAGATATCCTACATTCTTCCACACTGTACTACTCAAGAGACAAGGAACTCTCATGTGTTGTATACCGTTACTTTCCAAGTGGTTTATTTCTCACCTTCCTCCATCGTTTGAAGAATGAACAAAGGATGAAGTGGTCTCAAAGGTTAATGTCACTCTCATTCGATATCCGTTGAGTCTTTTCTCTCAAAAGGATTTCACCTTCATCGAAAGTGGAGAATTCCTAATGTACCACTACTTGGTAAGGGAGTATTATTTTACAACCCTTCTCTAGCTCTACGCCGGTTTGGTTTGCTCAAGAGATGGTCCAATGATATGCTTCTCCAAGATATTGTGTTCGACTACAATCACGATCTCCGCATTACCGATTTAAGGTTCATACACTGGGCATGGTAAAGAAGATCGATACCAAGACTTTGGGGCACTAACTCCATTCCTTGGGAACCTTACTCAAATGGGTGAGAGCTCGAGCTCAAAACCTCATGATGCCATTCACGCTGTTTTACCAAGAATTATGGAACCTGCTATAGGTGACGAATCCTATACTATTCTCCATCCCGACATGCCTACCGATTTTGAAGACTTGAAGAGATCTTGGATTCAATTAAAGAAGAAAGGGATACCTTTGAAGCTCAAGTGTTATGCAAGCGAGAAGAAGGTACTAGAGTTGACAAAGCTACTTCACGAGGAGCGAACATCAACGCCTACCTCGCACCAAGAGGAAGCGCCCATGGAGACTTAGAGCTTTAGGATTTATATGTTTTTCTTTTATTGTTTTGAACTATCTTTTGTACTTAAAAAGAAAAATAATAAAAGAGAACTAATAAATGTTTGTTCAGCTTTTTAACAAATTTAAATCTCTAAGGTCCTTGAAAACATTGCATTGCATCGCATAAACATTGCATATCATAGCATAACATTGCATCATGTACATTGAAGATTGGTTTTCTCATTTGCTCGCTATTTATTTTAGCGTAAATGGCTCTCGAATACCCACAAAGATCTCCAAGCTCGAATGCCTGGCCCACAGATGTTCACCAGCTTGGTCCAAGGCCAAGAAGATCCAAGAAGCTCATCAATGTAAAGAAGAAGGTTGTTGGTCTTCAACATGGGCGACGCTACAAAGGTGGTCCTAAGAGGTCACTGGATAGAGCTCTCTCAAGGAAGTGTCAAGAATGAGGGAGTGTCGAGGGTAATGAAGATGACCAAGTGAGCCTAAGAAGGAGGGAGAAGATCGCCTGACTATAGGCCAAGATCATGAAGATGACAAGTACAAACAACTTGAAGACCGCTGAATGCCGTGGAAAACCTCAAGATGTCCGCTGAATTTTGATGATCTAAGTCTTGTTCCTGTGTGGTGATTCCTCCCAAGTTCAAAGTTCCAACTTTTGCCAAGTATGATGGCATTCTTGTCCTAAGTCGCATTTGAAGTCCTATGTTCGTAAGATCAACCCACACCGATGATGTAAAGTTGTGGATGCACTATTTTCAAGAGAGTTTGTCCTAACTCATTGGAGTGGTATTATCACCAGAATGACCGTATCCGTACTGGAGTAACTTAGCGATGCTTTCTACAAGCAAGATGAGTACAATGTTGAATTGACACCCACCGCATGCAACCAAAGCATGTCTATGGGTCGTGATGAGAAGTTCAAGGAGTATGCCTGTGGAGAGATTAGTAGTTCAACCACCCTTGTCCAATAGGGAATTGGTTGATATGTTTATGGAACACCGACAGCCCATTCTTCAATCATCCGATTGAAACTCTTCACCGATTCACCGAATTGATATTGACAGGAGAGCGATTGAAGCTGGTATCAAGAGTGGAAGATTCGATAGAGACATCTTCAAATGTCGAAAGAGATCTTTTGGTAAGAAAGAAACTAATGTCAGGTATGGTCGAAAAGCCGAGCCAAGACCGACCGTGCTCAATATGTGGGGCAGCAGATCTCAATCCTACATCAAGACAACCTCAAGAGACAACGCCAGAGCCGTAACGCGCCACGAAGATGCTTACTAAGATCAACATGCCATTGTCGCAAGCCTTGCAACACATGTTGAAAGCAGAGTGATCACCTTGAGGGATCCTCCTCAAACATCAACACTTCCTCTCCGAGATACAATCCTAATGCTAAGTGTGCTTACCATTCCAATAGCCTGTGACATAACATCGATGATTGTATTCAAGAACAAGATTCAAGATATGATTGCTAAGCCATTGAGTTTGATCCTCCTGCTGAGACTGAATGTGATCAACGCACCTATGCCTAACCATGACAAGAGTTCCAATGTTGTTGGTGATGATACTTATGTTTTCAACATAGATGACTCGACCATTCCTCCGATGATTGTTAAGAAGTTTTTACAAGCCTGTCAACCAGATGCCCGAGAATTGTCGCTGGTGCCCATCCGCACTGATGGTTGTGCTTGGTTGAGAAGACGTGTCAAAGCATGATGGATAACCGTGAGATACTATTTCTAAACCATTGCGTGTGTAAGCGGTGAAGATATGTCTAAAGTCAAGATCGAAGATGTGAACAAAACACCATCCATGTGGGATACCTTGGGACAGCCAAGGAAAGTACGATTACATGGTGAAGTGTTCTAGAGCTACAAGATTCCTATTGAAGATGTTAAAGCAACCGGATGGGGTGACGATTTTAAGACTATGCCGATGTTAACACTATAAGAATTTCCTCTCACGATTCTCGCCTAGAGTGGCACCTCTCATCATTACTTCTCCAACCAGCCCATATTCCTCCGACAAGGCTATCCTTGGAATTATGGAGTCGATGTTTACTATCATGGCGCAAGCAAGACCCTCCGACTATTGAAGATCTTACTGAAGCTACCATTCCCGACATTGACAACATCACCGGATCAAGTAAGGTGACAGTAACCGAAGGGTGTTCTCCAGATATCTCCTCCAAAGACATCATACACCACTGCATCCCAATCTATTCAATCCATTCCCAAGAACCAAAGTGACTCATCCGCTAAGCCGAAGTACCAAAGGAAGTTATCAAGACACCTCCAAACAAGAAATGGAGGAATTTCAAGATTATCAAGAGTGACTACAATGTTGTGGAATGCTAGGACAACTCCGCCCAAGATCTTCATGCTTGCTCTACTCTTGTGCTCGAGGCTCATGCTAACGCCTTAGTGAAGTTTCTAAAGAATGCTCATGTACCGCAAGACACTACATAATCAGCTTTGAAGTTTAGGCTACAGCCTCACGCCAACAACGGCCTAGGCTTCTAATGTCGATTTGACCTAAAGGAACATAACAAAGCCTTGCACATTTCTATCGAATGCAAGGGTACTACCATCTCATGTCTTGTGGATACGGGTTCTGCTTCCCGAATATCCTTCCAAGACCGCTTTTGATCGACTTGATATCGAAGGGTTGGTTCGAGACCCAAGGATATAATTGTGAGAGCTTTTGATGGTTCTAAGCTAACAAAGACTTGAGAGCTCATTCTCGCCTGTTAAGGTCGGTTCCACTTTGATTCCACTTTATTTGTCATGGACATCCGTCCAGCTACTCTTGCCTACTTGGACGCCCTTGGATACATGGGGCAAGGTCAAGTACTCTACCTTGCATCAAATTGAAGTACCCAAAGAAGGGAAAGTTGTCAAGTATGTGAAGAAGAATATATGGTCACCATCTACAACCATTCCGATATCTCGAGTTAGAGGGTGAACTTTGAGACTTCGTCAAGCTTTCAAAATCCCCAGAGTCATGCCTGTGGACCTCCCTCACCCCGGTTGCTAAAGTTCCGCCTAGGATGGCCTCACTAAGGATGCTCAAGCCGCACAAGAAGGAGGTATCATTTGGGGTCGCTCCCCGATCTTCCTTTCAAACCGACAAGACCGGTTTAGGCTTCACCATCAAAGGTCAAGACAATACGCCAACGTACGGGCCAACTTCCTTTTCGATCGCCAAAGTGGAACTACTAGAAGACAACGAACCACTTCGACACGCAAGTGGATCTTCCCAACCTGCATAAGGGGCTTAGCAATTGGAAGATCAAGACGCTATACCAATCTCCTTTAGACAGAGTAATTGTTTGTTTTGTTTTGCTTTTCGTATTTTTCTATGTTTTGAACAATAACCTCAGTTTGCTGTGATACGTGAACCACTTTAGTTTTTTTTTGTATCGCAATGTGGATAGCAAGAGTCGCCACCGACTTTTTATTTTATCCAATTAAGGGAAGGTACAGTAAAAAGACCTTCGTTAGATTCTAGTACGGAGAAGGTTATGAAAAGGGAAGGTATTAGCACCCTTCCATCCGCAGCTTATTCTACTGCTCTTAGTTGCTCTTAGATCACTTTAAAATTGTGCTCGTGTGTTTGACAAAAATATGTTTTGAAAAAGGTATTTCGCTTGACTTTGTAATGACTCATGTAGGAGTGTATACAAAGTGTTCGAAATGCTCGCTTTGAAAAGAGTTTGAACTTTGAAAAAGAGTGTGGTGTGAAAAGCATTTGGTTTAGAGCAAGCAACTAAAAGACTTATTTACCCACCTTTAATTGGTCGCTTATACTTTTATGCCTTTAGAATAGCTTAGCCGCATTCATTAGTTAGTAGGTAGCTCCATTCGTTGGATGCCGGACATTCAAGGGACATCGGATGGTCATAGAAGGCAACCTAGGAAGTATCCTAGCACATTCGAAGGGACTATCATCCTTGTAGGCGACAATCGAGGGTCAAGATCATGTATTCGGAAGCTTACATCGTGGGTCTTATGATCTTTGTATCAAGGGACTATGGTGATTTGTTTGAAGGCAACGGTGCTAGAATACCCCACGCTCGAGGGACATGACCATTTGAATTGTAAGGCATCGAGAGAATTACCCTAAGGGTGCGTGTGAAAGAATTGTGTTGATTTTATATTTTATCTTGCAAATTAGTGGGCTAGGTTCATATTATCTTGCCATGCACGCCTAGTTACTAGCAGCTTATAGGTGTGTAAATTAAATGCGGAATGTAAAGATGCGGAAAGGTAAATGTCCCACGCTATTACATGGCTTTGGGAAGTATAATTTAAAAAATGCGGAAAATAAAGTCCTAATTTAAACTATTACATCCCATAGATGCTACATTATTGAAAAATAAAATAATAAAGAAAGAATCGTCCGAATCGGATCAACCCAGAAAGGAATGAGAAATCGAAATACGATATAAATCGAATAAGAGAAAATGTTAGTAAAATGCAAATTTTTATATGAGAAAATTATTACATCGAAATAATATAAATATGCTAAAGTAATTTTTGGGATTTTTGATGCAATTTAATAATTTAAACTAATTAAAAGTGATTTAAATGCAAAATTATGAATAAAATAAATATGCATGCAAAATTGTATTTTTAATTTTAAAATTAAATAAAGATTTTATGAAAATAATGTAAAAAGAAAAATAATTTTTGATGGTTTTTAATGCGAAATAGAATATGAAAAGAAATTAAATAACATGCAAATATTAAAATAAAAGAAAATATGAAAATAGAAAATAATGCAAGTTTGTAAAAGGAAATGCAAAACCGTGCCTATAGGATCGAACTCGTGATATGGAGGGGATCCAGAATGAATGCCTTAACCACCAGGCCATGCCAGCATCCGATTTGAAAACCAGGAGTGGAAGAAAACACGGCCTCCTCGACCGCATCGCTCGCGCCACCCATCGCCTTCTTCATTTCAAATATTTGAAAACCAAATACGGCCATTGTTCGACACTAAGTCCCGGAAACATCAAAATCCAAGATACATAATATATGAATTTAAAGGCATGGTTCGATTCCCGGATCATTCCAATGCATGGTATAGGTCTCATGGTCCAATTTTTCCTATTTGGTAAAACCTAAACGTGTCAGAACCCAACAATGGTGTTATGCATTCCCGCCATGGAAATTCGATTAAAGCACCCAAAGCTTGCAAACACATCACTAATCACAAAACAAACACAAACAAGTTAATAATATGAATATTAAAATACGATTTTGAAATTTCAAGAACAAACCAAATTCGGTTTTCACGACTCGATGGTTTGATCAGTGAAGGTCCGAATCGATTCTCGAGATGTCAAGGAATGTTGACACCTCAAAATTGATTGAAATCGACCGAACTAGGGCTGCCACTACTTGTGTACCACGGTTTTTGAGCTTTGGAATAGGGTTCTAGGGCAATTTTTCTCTGTTTTCTTGATGTATGTATCATATATTTATAACCGATGGATTTGGGATGGTTTTTGGCAAGAATCAATCATTATTAAAGCAAATCAAATTTGATTTTGTACAAAATCAAATTTTCAAAACTTGATTAATTTCAATCCAATCTTTCCATATTGATCAAATTTCAAAATTTCTGGCCTTTGTGAGTTGTTTGGTCTCAAGGAAAGAATAAAATCAATTTTGTAATTAATTTTGATTTTATACTTTATTTTAAATTTAATTTGTATTTAAATGAATAAATTCCAAATTAAATAGAAAATAAAATAAAATTGGCATTGGGCTTGGATATTCCTAATTGTATGAGGAATAAGTTTGATGAAGAAAAAAGGCCCATTTGCAAAAAATTGATTTTTAGAAGTATCTCTGTGCATTCCTTCAAAATCGCCCAACTTGTGAATGGTGTATCTTGCTCAATTTTTCACATTTTTGAGTGTTCTTGGACTTTGGAAAGCTCTAAGAGTCCTCTAACCAACCTTTTGGTCTCATCTCAATTGGAGTTTCCATGCTCAATATATCTTCAAAACAAAAGTTGACTTTTGTTGACTTTGAAAATGACCAGAATGTTTTGAGCTATACCTCTCAAATGAAGCATTTTGGACATTCTTGTGAGACATGAAGTTGTAGAGAATTGAATTTCCTTCAAAACAAGAGGTGGTGGAAAATTTTGAGAAAGTATGAAGAAGTTATGATCAACCAAAGTTCATTGACTTTTCATCTAGAACCCTAATTTAGAAAGTTTGACTTTGAGCAAATCTTGAGTTTTCTTGATGAATCATGATCAACCCTTGATCAAATGATGAATGTAACTTCAAAATGAGGATGTTGACCAAAAATTATGAAGTTTGATCATGACCATGACTTTTGAATACAATCATTTTCAACCATCGAGCAATGACCAGGGCCTTGTTCCAGTAGATGAGGAACATGACATTGAGATTTTGAAGTCCATCTGACCGAGAATTGCCAAACCCTAGTTTGGGTTGATTGTCTAGAGAGAGTTTGTCCGATCAACTCGAGGAATCCTTGAGTATGGATGTATGAAATATCTTGAGAAGATGGAGGGCAAATTTTGGGTATGACAAATGCCCTGCTCAATCTTCTTGTACCGAAGGGTTAGATTGACACCCTGCCTTTCGTGACCGAAGGTAGAAGATGATTGAACACTCGAGTACACCCGAAATTTGCACTCGCCGTCAGGATGATGCGGAATGGCTTACAGATGCCATTTGGAGGTTGGATACTTCACTGGGATGAGTCGACGCTAGACTCGAATGTCGATAGGGAATTGACGACGATTAAGATGCCATCCGAAAGATCGATGCCGGGAGGAACCGTACGCTAGCTCGTAGTCGCTTTTGGAAGGGGAGAGACGGGCTTAAGATGCCATCCGAGGGAGTCAGACAAGACTGTTCATTTTTGAATGAAGTTATTGGTTTGCATTTATTTTAACCATATATGCAGATTCTCAAAGTGAAGCACTGCTGATAAGTAGTCGAGATGGGCTTAAGATGCCATCCAAGGCAACCGAACGCACGCCGATTCTGTAGTCGCTGTTGATATAGAAGGAATCGAATAAATCATCGGTCGATTATTCTCGAGAGGTAGTTGGCAAAACGTGATATCTTCCTCCCAGCATCGGTGTTGATCCATTGCTCGTTATCGGAGGATAACCAGAGGCGGTCTTTCGGATAGTTTTCCGCCGATTCGGCTTAATCCCGGACCAGCCGTCGGGGACAACTAAGGGCTCCTTCGGATAGTTTTCCACGATTCGGGCTTAATCCGGACCTGGCGCTGGAGGATCACACTGCTTTGGAGAAACAAGAGAAACTTTGATAGAATATTTGTTAGTTTTATGCATAGTATGATGCATGACAAAGGTACATGAATGACATATGCATGAATTATGACTTTATGAGTAATGTATGAATGATAGATGTTGTGGTATTTCAAACATATCCATCTTGAAGAAGATGCGGATATTCTGCTTGAGGATTTCACGGGGATTCGAGTAGGTGAGAACCCTTTGAAGGAGAAGAAAGATATCTCGATTCCTCCGATGCACTATCGACCAATTCTGGGTCTAGATATTGTTGAGGAAGGTAGAGATTTGAGAGGCTCGTTGTTGGAGATCTCATATATAGACCCCGTTGAGGAGAATCTGAGGCGATCCGTTGACCTTGTATGTAGATCTTGCTTAGGAAATTTAGGAGACGCCCATCGGGATTCTCGTGTAGATCTCACTGAGAGCATTCAGTTGCGGAGATCCAAAGAGCAGAACCTTGTAATCCCAGCGGGGATGAAGATGAAGTTTCCTCCGATGCACTATCCACCAAGTTTCGTCCGGATACCGCACTGGGAAAAAGGAAAGGATCGAGATACACTGGGATAAATACACTGACTGGGGTGAGGTGTTACCGCTGAGACCGATGTAACATCGCCGCTGAGTGGAATCACCGCTGGGATTAACACATACCACTGGGAGATTTGAGGTAACACTTTGTGGGATCTGCCTCAAGGGGGAATGTTTTTGTGACTTCGTCGCCATCTCAATTCTCGGAGCCCTAGTAAGCACTTTTGTATGTTCTCTTTCGTATGTTTGCGATTAGATTTTTATTGTCAAATGCATATAATCATTCAAAGCAAACGTTGGACTTACGCACAACAATATTGTAAAGAGAAAGAACTTGCATTTATTTGAAATGTATGTATGGCCAAGTAGTTTGTACACAAGAAAGGTAAAAGCCGCGAAACAATCTTTAAGTTCCAACTATGCTAGTACTCATATTTCAACTATCTCATCTCCTTGCTGTCGTAGAAAGTGAGTAGATCGATCTTCGCCATTTGAATCTTGAATGCCGATAGTAGTCCGGAAGAGTGTGATCCGAAGAGACATAGTCGACGCTTGAATCCCTAACTTTTGCCTAGACCATCCTTTCGGTTTTCGCCACCGATACCTTTTTGCCCAAGCCGCTTTTCGTGTTTTCACTTGCCGTGTACATTTTTTGTATATATCCTTAACTTTGCCCAACCTTTGGTTCGCCAGATGTCCTTATTTTTGCCTAGGTCACCGACCTAACGGTCTCTTTATGCGTAGTATTTTTGACTATGTCCGCTGCTCACAGGTGTGGAAGTCCTCCATCCATGGTGCTAAGTATCATAGTCTACCGGAAAATACTGCTTTGACTACAAATGGTCCTTCATAGGTGGGAGTCCATTTGCCCCGATCACCTTCAGGAAGAATGATGCGCTTGACTACTAGATCACCGACTTGGTAGACCTTGCTTGACCTTTGTTAAATGCTCCGATCATTCGCTTCGATAAACTGTCCATGGCGTATGGACGCAGTCGCTTCTCATCAATCAAGTTAATGGTCAAGGCGAGTCTCGACCCAATCATCTTCGCCAACTCTGGCCCCGGAGGACTCGTTGAGGGTATCTCGAACCTCGATGGGTAAGACGGCTTCCATAACGATAGAGAGAGAAGGAGTTGCCCTGTGGATGTCTCGTGGTCAGAAAAGCGATAACCATGAAGAGAAAATGGTAACATCTCATGCCAATCCTTGTAAGTCACACCATCTTCAGTATAATCTTCTTAATGTTTTTGTTGGCGGCTTCCATCGCGCCATTCATTTTAGGCCGATATGGAGAAGAATTGTGATGCTTGATCTTGAACCGCGTAGTTCGGTGATCATCTTGTTGTAGATTAGAGTCGTTATCCGTGATAATCCTTTCGGGAGTGCCATACCGACAAATAAGATTACGCTGATGAATCGAGCCACAACGCTCTTGCAAATGTATGCAACGAGGTCGCTTCACCCACTTGGTAAAGTAATCAATTGTCACAAGGATGACGATGTCCATTGGAAGTGTGGGCTTAATTTCTCCAATCATGTCAATGCCCCACATTGCAAATGGCCAAGGAGAAGTTAAAACATTCGTGAGGTACCGAGGTACGTGCTTTGTCCGCATAACCGCATTTGTGACAAGATCGATGTGCGGTGACAACGCCTTCCATGGTGGACCAATAGTAACTGTTCTCAAAATCTTCTTAGCCATCGTGTCAATCGAGTGGGTACCAAATGAGCCTTCGTAACTCTTCCATGATACGTTTTGCTCGGGTCTACACATGAGTAAGCACAAGTCATGGTTGCGCTTTGTATAAGATGCCGCTGCGAGGAAGAATTTGGTGCAAATCTTCTCATGAACTTCTTATCAATGTATGCCTCGCGGATATTCCCCAGTCTCAAGATACCTCTTCACGCCGAGTACCAAGGTTTCTCTTCCGCGTCAAGCTCATAACAATAGGTTGGTTTGTCAAACTTCTCAATGATGATCTGGGGAGCCTCGTTGTCCCATCTGACCTTGAATATGGATGACATAGTAGCCAATGCGTCTGCCAACTGATTCTCTTCTCGTGGAATGTGATCAAAAGTAATCTCTTCGAAGTAGGGGATCAAACTCAGAACATGCTCTCGATATGGAATGAGATTCGGATGCTTCGTATCCCACTCGCCCTTAATTTGACTGATCACTAAAGCTGAGTCTCCATACACTTGTAGGAACTTGATTCTTAAGTCAATAGCGGCTTTGAGACCCATGATGCACGCTTCGTACTCGGCCATGTTGTTAGTGCAATCAAACATAACTGCGGTGAAAGGAGTATGTTCGCCCGTGGGAGAGGTAATGATCGCGCCAATGCCATTGCCAAGTGCGTTTGAGGCTCCATCAAAGACCATAGTCCATCGGGATCCTTGTTCAGGTCCTTCGTCTGGGCCTGGTTCTTCATAATCTGTAATTAGTAAAACATCTTCATCTGGAAACTCGAATCGATAGATCGATAGTCATCACGGCTTGATGAGCCAATGATCGCACTACACTTCCTTTGATCGCTTTCCAGAAGTGTACCGATGTCGATTCGGTCAAGATCATCTGCCATCTTGCTATTCTTCCGAGAGAGTGGTTTCTCAAATATGTATTTTATCTGATCCATCTTGAAATCAACAAGGTAGTGTGAGTCAACATATACGCCTTAGTCCATGAAGCAGCCCAAGCTAAAGTTGCAAGTTTTCTCGAGCCGTGAGTATCTTGTTTCACATGCGGTAAACTTTTGCTAAGGTAGTATATTGCATGCTCTTTTCGACCTGACTGCCATGTTGCCCCAACACGCACCCCATTGAGTTCTCTAACCGCCAAGTACATGATAAGAGGTCTTCCTTCGCAAGAGCGGCATCGTGATGAGGATTTTGTAGGTACTCCTTGATTTTGTCAAAAGCGACCGGCAATCATTGTTCCATTCTACCACTTGATCTTTCTTAAGTAACTTGAAGATTGGCTCACAAGAGCGCTAAGGCGCAATGAATCGGCAATGTAATTCAATCGCCCAAGAAACCTCTCGACTTCCTTCTAAGGGCTACTGCATCACTTGAATAGCTTTAACCTTGGCTAGGTCAACTTCAATACCTTACCATCGACGACAAACCCTAGGAGTTTACCGAGATCCGACCCAAAAGTGCACTTGTTAGGATTAAGTCTCATCTGTACTTCTTCAACCTATCAAACAGCTTCGAGATGATCAAGATGTTCTTCTTCACTGCGGATTCTATCATGTCGACGACGACCTCTATCTCGTGATGAATCATGTCATGAAATAATGTCACCATAGCACGCGATAAGTGGCGCTGCGTTTCATCCAACGGCATAACCTTGTAACAGAAGTGCCCCACCATAACGTAAAGTAGTCTTCCATGTCTTCGGAGCCATTTTGATCTCGATTGTAACCGGAGAAACCATCCATGAAGGAGAAAACCTTGTGCCGAGCGTGTTGTCAACCGTAACATCGATACGAGGGAGTGGAAAATCGCCTTTCTGACTTGCTTTGTTCGATCTCTCGTAATCCACACACATTCGCATTCTCCATCCTTCTTAGGCACGGTACCACATTTGCAACCCACTGGGATAAGAGTGATTTAAGAAACCGGGCTTGAACTGCTTATAACCGCTTTGATTTTCTCTCGACATCTCGGACGATGCGACTAACCTTCGCTTTCACCGAGAAAACCTCTTTTGTCGCAATCGGTGCACCACAATATCAATGTCTAAACTCGCATGTCTTCGTATGACTCAAGCAAAACCTCAATGTAGTCTCGTAGCATCCGAACCAACCTTTCTTTAACAACGTTCTCAAGACCCGCTCCTATCTTTGATCTCTTTTCTGCCTTCGCAAGACTCCAATTGAATGCAAAAGTCCAACGATTTATTGAATGAAAGTACGCAAACGATGTATAATAACCTCAAGAACGAGCCATGATTCTGCAAGGCATTAGGCTTTCAAAGTTTATTGTTCAAACATAAAGAAATACGAAAAGCAAAACAAAACAAGAGCAATTACTCCTAGCTAAAGGAGATTGGTATGACGCCTCGCCTTCCAATTGCGAGCCCATGATCCGAGTCAAAGATCCACTTGCTGATGTCGGTCGTTGTCGCCTTCTATAGCATGAATTCCACTTTGGCTGATGCGAAAGGAAGTTGGCCGGCACGCTTCATGCGTGCGTATCATCTTCCGACTTTGATGGTGAAGTTTAAACCAGCCTTTGTCAAATTTGAAAGGAAGATCGTGGAGCCGACCCCAAATAGTACTACCTTCAACAAAGCACTGAGCATCTTTCAGTGAGGCCATCCTAGGCGGAGTCTTAACAATCTCAAGAGCGACAGGAGAGTCAACAGGCGTGACTCTGGGCATTGTTTCAAAAGCTTGACAGGGAGTCTCGAAGAATTCTCCTTCCATCTCAAGGTATCGGAATGACTGTAGATGACTGGCCATATACTCTTCTTCACCATATACTGTAACAACCTTCCCTTTCACCGGGTACTTCAGTTTTTGATGCAAGGTAGAGGTAACAGCGCCTGCCCCATGTATCCAAGGGCGTCCAAGTAGGCAAGAGTAGGCTGGACGGATGTCCATGACAAAGAAAGTGGAGTCAAAAGTCTGGGAACCGACTTTACAGCAGAGTGAGTTTCCAAGTACCGCTCACTTAGAACCATCAAAAGCTCTCACAATTATGTCACTGGGTCTCAAAACCAACCCCTCGACATCAAGTCGATCAAAAGCAGTCTTCGGTAAGATATTCAGAGCAGAACCGGTATCCACCAAAACATGAGATAGTGTAGTGCCCTTGCATTCAACAGAGATGTGCAAGGCTTTGTCGTGTTTCTTTCCGGCAGGAGTCAGATCAGCATCAGAGAAGCCTAGGCCGTTGTAGGTGTCATACCCCAAAATTTGCCCTCCATCTACTCAAGAGATTTCATACATCCATACTCAAGGATTCCTCAAGAGTTGATCAGACAAACTCTCTCCTAGACAATCAACCCAAACTAGGGTTTGGTATCTCTCAAGTCAAGATGGATTTCCAACATCTCCAATGGCCTTCATGCCTCCTCATATGCTTCAAAGATTCTCCATGTCAAGTTTCAAGCTTCACAAGTCAGGTTTCCTTAGACAATTGCTCGATGGTCGAAAATCGTGTATTGACAAAAAGTCAACTATGGTCAACATACAGTCAAACTTCATAATTTTTGGTCAACATCCTCATTTTGAAGTTACATACATCATTTGATCAAGGGTTGATCATGATTCATCAAGAAAACTCAAGATTTGCCCAAAAGTCAAAACTTTCTAAATTAGGGTTTCTAGATGAAAAGTCAACTGAACTTTGACTGATCATAACTTTCTCATACTTTCAGAAATTTTTCCACCACCTCTTGTTTTGAAGGAAATTCATTCTCTACAACTTCATGTCTCACAAGAATGTCCAAAAATGCTTCATTTGAGAGGTATAGCTCAAAACATTACAGTCATTTTCAAAGTCAACAAAAAGTCAACTTTTTGTTTTGAAGATATATTGAGCATGGTAACTCCAAATGAGATGAGACCAAAGAAATTGGTTAGAGGACTCTTAGAGCTTTCCAAAAAGTCCAAGAACACTCAAAAATGTGGAAAATTGAGCAAGTTACACCATCCACAAGTTGGGCAATTTGGAAGAATGCACAAAGAGAGATATTTCAAAAATCAAATCTTTGCAAATGGGCCTATTTTTCTTCATCCTAACTTGTTCCTCAAGCAATTAGGAGTGTCCAAGCCCAAAGCCACGAATTTTTGATTTATTTTTCTATTTAATTTGTAATTTATTCATTTAAATGCAAATTAAATCTTAAAATAAATTATAAAATTGAAATTAATGGCAAAGATTGATTTTATTCTTTCCTTAAGGTCCAATTAACTCACAAATGCAAATTTGAAATTGGAGCAAGAAAGGCAAGATTGGATTGAAATTGATCAAGCTTTGAAGATTTGATTTTCATGGAAATATCAAATTTGATTTCCATTGAATATTGATTGATTCTTTCCAAATTAATCCCAAATCCATCCAAGATAAATACATGATGCATACCTATCAAGAAGGAACGAAAAATTGCTCTACAAACCCTATTCCAAAGCTCAAAACCGTGGTGCACAAGCAAGTGGTAACCCTACTTCTAGCCGCTTCAATCGTTTTGAGGTGTCCAACACATTGCTTGACATCTCCGAATCGATCCAGACTTCACATTGCTTAAAACCATCAAGAATCAAAGAATCCAAATCGGTTTGTTCAAGAAAATTTCAAAATCGTATTTCAATTATCATGCATTTTTAACATGTTTTATTGTTGTTTTTGTGATTAGTGAGAAGTTTGGTGTTTATCCGTTAATTGTATTTCCATGGCTTAGAACTCAGATGCCATTAGGGTTCCCGAACACGATTTAGGTTTCCTTTAAACTAAAAATTGGACCTCAAGACCAGACCATTGCATTCGAATGATCTCGTGAATCAACCATAGCCATGGATTTCATTTATATTACGGTGTTGCATTTTGACATTTGTTGTGAACTCTGGCCGAACAAAGACCGACGCTAAATTCAAATATTTAAAACGAAGAAGACGAAGTCTCCCGCGGAGAAGAAGCAAGTCAGGAGGCGACGCGTGTGAAAGTCCACTCATTCCGTTTTGAAACACAAAAGCACACATGGCGCAGCGGTTAAAGCTCTCATCAAGCTGATGCCCTCAAGGGTCATGGTTCGAATCCGGCCAGGGCATGCTTTTTCACTTTTACAAAACTCTATTTTCATATTTTCATATTATTTCAATATTTTCATTCATTTTAATTAACTTTCATATTTTTTTATTCTGCATTAAAAATTACCAAAAACATTTTTTCTTTTTACATTATTTTTCTAAAAACCTTTATTTAATTTAATAAATTAAAAAATATAATTTTTGCATGCATATTTATTTTATTTTTATTTTAGCATTTAAATCATTATAAATTGCATTTTAATTATTAAATCTTTTCCAAAAAATCCCAAAAAATTATTTTAGCTTATTTATCTTATTTCCAGCATATATTAATTTTCTCATATTAAAATTTGCATTTTTTCTAACATCTTCTCTTATTTCGACTTTATCATATTTTCCGATTTTCTTATTCTTTCACAAAGTTGTCGATCTGGACGCTTTTTTTTTTTTATTATTCTATTTTTCCAATAATGTAATTGCTCATGGGTTGTAATAGTTAATTAGGCTTTTATTTTCCGCAAGTTTAAATTATGTATCTGCCCCAAAGCCATGTAATAGCGTAGGATTTACCTTTCCGCATTTTTACATTCCGCATTTTACTTTCCGCACCCTTATCAATTGCTAGTAACTAGGCGTATGGCAAGATAATAATGGACATAGCTCACACTAATCTTCAAGATAAAATATCCGAATTTGACACACTTCTTTCACA
Source organism: Vicia sativa (assembly GCA_021764765.1). Taxonomy (NCBI): domain Eukaryota; kingdom Viridiplantae; phylum Streptophyta; class Magnoliopsida; order Fabales; family Fabaceae; genus Vicia; species Vicia sativa. The sequence continues at coordinate 142,925,329 of CM038793.1, read as the reverse complement.
CATGCACCCCTTAGGGTAATTCTCTCTCGTTGCCTTTACGAATTCACATGGTCATGTCCCTCGAGCGTAGAGGTATTTTAGCACCTGTTTTCAAACAAATCATCATAGTCCCTTCGATACAAAGATCATAGACCCATGATGTCTCCCGAATACATGATCTTGACCTCGATTGTCGCCTACGAAAATGATGATAGTCCTTCGAATGTGCTAGGATACTTCCTACAAGTTGCCTTCAATGACCATCCGATGTCCCTTCGAATGTCCCGCTTACATCCAACGAATGGAGCTACCTACTAACTAATGGTATGGTTAGCGCTATTCTAAAGGAACGTAGAAGTACGAAAACGACCAATTTCGAGTGGGTAATAAGTCTTTAGTTGCTCGCCCATCAAATGCTTTTCACACCACACACTTTTTCAAAGTTCAAATTCTTTTCATAAACAAACATTTCAACACTTTGTATACACTCCTACATGAGTCATTACAAAGTCAGTAAATGCCTTTTTCAAAACATATTTGTCAAACACACAAAAGCAATTTCAAAAGTGATATAGAGCAACTAAGAGCCTGAGAATAAATCATGGATGGAAAGGGTGCTAATACCTTCCCTTTTCATAACCATTCTCCCGAACTCGTAATCTAACGAAGGTCTTTTCTCGTTACTTTTACCTTCCCTTAATTGGATAAAATAAAAGTCGGTGGCGACTCTTGCTATCCGCACATTTGGATACAAAATCCTACAAAGTCAGTTCACCGTATCACGAATCTGGCGACTACTGGGAGATCCCTAAAGAGAGAATTGCCTTAGGGATTTTAGATAACCTTTATTGCTTTTTGTTTGACTTGTATGCTTTATCTTTAAGGGTTGCTTGGGTATTATATTGTTGGGATCCTACACCGGATCCGGTTTCCTTTTAGGTAAGTGGCATTAGATCATCGCGACCGCTAGACGATAACTACGCGGTCAACATGATGGCTACGTTAGCGTGACACTTTGTTGTCCCGATACTCTTCATTCCCAAGTTGAAGATAGTATTTGGCTTCGTGGTGTCATCAAGCGCTAACTAAACTTTTAGAACCTTAATTGACCCATCTTGGCCATTAGAAGGTAGTGAGATGGCCGATTGGTGTAGACCGAGGTTGGTTGATACTCGATGCTACGCCATTGAGATCGACTTTTGGGACATTTTCGTCGACCACTTGGTAGTCGATTGAAATAAGCGCCTATGAGAAAGATCAATGATGTGAGATTCCTAGAACCCGTTACTATTATAGGACAGATGAACCAACTCAAACTTTGGTGGGTAATCACCTATACCTCATGCAAGCCTTAAACCTAGGCTCATTGTGTGAATTGTTTGTGTGTGCTAAACATGACATCATGACATCATTTGCATTGCATATCATTTCTAACTATTTCAAGGACCTAGGGATTTATCTTTGCTCTATTTTGTAGGAATTATGGCTTCTAGAAAGACTATCCGAATCAACTTTATGGGTATACCTTCTCAGCTCAAAGAATTGGTTTCAGAAATTCCCGACCATGCTCAGTTCATCAAAAGACATGGTTATCTACTTGACTTGGTTATCTCCGGTTTTGAAGAAGATATGATGCATGTCCTATTCCAGTTCTTCGATCCGAAACACCATTGCTTTACATTCCAGATTATCGCTTGGTTCCTACCTTGAAGAGTTCTAAGCTACTTGGGATACCTATTCTGACCAAATGCCATTCACCGGTCTAGAAAAGGTTCCTAAGTACGAAGACATTGCATCGCCTTACATCTTAAGCCGACATTGAAGCCAATTGGGAAACGTATGGAGTTAAGGGTTTACTTTCCAAGTTCTTAATCAAGAAAGCCCGAGAATTCCTCAAAGTTATGAGTTTCCATGCATTTGAAAATATTGTGGCCTTGCTAATTTATGGTTTGGTTCTATTCCCTAACTCGGATCAATTCATAGATGTCAATGCCATCAAGTTGTTTCACCGCAACTCTGCCTACTTTACTTGGAGACATCCTACATTCTCTCCACACTCGTACCACTAAGAGACAAGGAACTCTCATGTGTTGCATACCGTTACTTTCTAGGTGGTTTATTTCGCACCTTCCTCCATCAGTTTTGAAGAATGAACAAAGGATGAAGTGGTCTCAAAGATTAATGTCACTCTCTCATTCAGATATCCGTTGGAATCTTTTCTCTCAAAAGGATTTCACTTTCATCGAGCGCTGTGGAGAATTCCCTAATGTACCACTACTTGGTATGAGGGGAGGTATTACTTACAACCTTCTTTAGCTCTACGCAGTTTGGTTTTGCTCAAGAGATGGTCCACATGATATGCTTCTCCAAGATATTGTGTTCGATTACAATCATGATCTCCTGCATCACGACGAAGGTTTATACATGCTTGGGCATGGTAAAGAAGATCGATACCAAGACTTTGGGGCACCCAACTCCATTCCTTGGGAACCTTACCTCAAATGGGTGGAGCTCGAGCTCAAAACCTCATGATGCCATTCACTGCTCTACCAAGAATTATGGAACCTGCTATAGGTGACGACCTATACCGCTCTCCATCCCGACATGCCTACCGATTTGAAGAGATCCTGGATTCAATTTTAAAGAGAGGGATACCTTTGAAGCTCAGGCTATGCAAGTGAGAAAAAGTGCTAGAGTTGACCAAGCTACTTCACGAGGAGCGAAACATCAACGCCTACCTCGGCACCAAGAGGAAGCCCCATGGAGACTTAGAGATTTAGGATTTATTTGTTTCTTTTATTGTTTTGAACTATCTCTTGTACTTAAAAGAAAAAAATAATGAAAAGAGTACTAATAAATGTTTGTTCATTGCTTGTTTAACAAATTTAAATCTCTAAGGTCCTTGAAAACATTGCATTGCATTCGCATAAACATTGCATATCATAGCATAACATTGCATCACAGGTACATTGAAGATTGGTTTTCTCATTTGCTCGCTATTTATTTTAGCAGAAATGGCTCTTGAACCACAAAGATCTTCAAGCTCGTAATGCCTGGGCCAAGCAGATGTTTACCACTTGGTCCAAGGCCAAGAAGATCCAAGAAGCTCATCAATGAAGAAGAAGGTTGTTGGTCTCCTCAACATGGGTAGACGCTACAAAGGTGGTCCTAGAGTGGTTAGTCGAATTGAGCTCTCTGAAGGAAGTGTCAAGAAGGAAGATGAGCAAAGTAACAAAGGTGATGGTGAAGGCAGTCAGCCTGAGCTTGAGAAGAACTATGATGTGGCCAATACTGGATGAAGATACAAGCAACTTGAAGACCGCTCAATGCCGTGGAAAACTCAAGATGTCCGGGCTGAATTTTGATGACCAGTCTTGTCCCCTGTGTGTGATTCCTCCCAAGTTCAAAGTTCCAACTTTTGCTAAGTATGATGGCATGTCTTGTCCGAAACTGCATTTGAAGTCCTATGTCCAAGATCAACCCACATCGATGACAGAAAAGTGGATGCACTATTTTCAAGAGAGTTTGTCCTAACCCGTTGGAATGGTACTATCACTAGAGAATGACCGTATCCGTACTTGGAGTGACTTAGCGATGCTTTCTACAAACAAGATGAGTACAATGTGAATTGACACCCACTCGCATGCAACTACAAAGTATGTCTATGGGTCGTGATGAGAAGTTCAAGGAGTATGCTCAAGTGGAGAGATCTAGCAGTGTGAGTTCAACCACCCTTGTCCAATAGGAGTTGGTTGATATGTTTATGGGAACACCGACAGCCCATTCTTCAATCATCCGATTGAAATTCTCATCCGATTCACCGAGTTGATATTGACAAAGCGAGCGATGAAGCGGTATCAAGAGGAAGATCCATGTATAGTCATCTTCAAATGTCGAAGAGATCTTTTGGTGCTAAGAAAGAAGCTAATGTGTATGGTCGAAAAACCGAGCCAAGACCGACCGTGCTCAACTGTGGGCCAGTGATCTCCAATCCTACATCAAGACAACCTCGCCGAGACAACATGCGTAAACGTAACGCGCCACGAAGAAGCTTACTTAAGATCAACATGCCATTGTCGCAAGCCTTGCAACACATGTTGAAAGCAATGATTACCTTGAGGGATCCTCCTCTAATGTCAACACTTCCTCCGGTACAATCCTAATGCTAAGTGTGCTTACCATTCCAACAGCCCAGGCACGACATCGACAATTGTTGGCTCAAGAACAAGATTCAAGACATGATTGAAGCTAAGCAGATTGAATTTGATCCTCCCGCTGAGACCGAATGTGATCAATGCGCCTATGCCTAACCATGACAAGAGTTCCAATGTCACAGACGATACTTATGTTTTCAACATAGATGACTTGACCATTCCTTTGATGATCTAAGAAAAATTTGTTGCAAGCCGTGTCAATCCAGATGCCCAAAGGATTGTCGGTGCCCATCTACCGATGGTTGTGCTTGGTTAAGAAGACGTGTTCAGTGTATGATGGATAACCGTGAGATACTATTTCAAACCACCGTGCGTAAGTGTGAAGAAATGTCTAAGTTGAAGATTGACAATGCAAACGAAACTGCATTTATCCTTGGGACACCTTGGGCAGCCAAGGTGAAGTACATCGCCTCGATAGTTACAAGATTCCTATTGAAGATGTTAAGCGACCGGATGGGGTGACGATTTCCGTAAGATTATGCCGATGTTAACACAATAAGAATCCTCTCGCGATCCTGCCTGAGTGGCACCTCTCATTATCACTTCTCCAAGGCCGCCATATTCCTCCGACAAAGCTATCCCTTGGAACTATGGAGTCGATGTTTACTATCATGGCGTCAAGCGAGACCCTCTCGACCATTGAAGATCCGACCATTGAAGCTACCATTCCCGACATTGACAACATCACCGGATCCAAAGAAGGTGACCGTAACCTAAGGGTATTCTCTCCGAGATCTCTCCTCCAAAAGACATCGCGACTCCACTCGCATTCCAGCCTACTCAATCAATATCCCCAAGCTAGAGGGAAGGAACCAGTGACTCATCCCGCCACCGTAGTACCAAAGGAAGTTATCAAGACACCTCCAAACAAGAAATGGAGGAAATCAAGATCATCAAGAAGAGTGATTACAATGTCGTGGAACAGTAGGACAGACCATCAAAATTTCCATGCTCGCTCGCTTTTATGCTCGAGGCTCATGCTAATGCCTTGGTGAAGTTTCAAGAATGCTCATGTGCAAGACACTACCACCGATCGCTCGAAGTTTGTATTGCTAGCCTGCTGCCAACAACGCCTAGGCTTCTCCTCGATGTCGATTTGACTCCGGAAGAAACATAACAAAGCCTTGCACATCTCTCGTTGAATGCAAGGGCACCACTGCCTCATGTTTTGCTGACACCGGTTCTGCTCAATATCCTACCAAGACCGCTTTTGATCGGCTTGAGGTCGAAGGGTTGGTTCTGAGACCCAAGACATTATCGTGAGAGCTTTTGATGGTTCTAAGCGCACAGCATTGAGAGCTCACTGCCTCGTAAAGTCGGTTCCCGACTTTGATTCAACTTTTGTCATGGACATCCGTCCATTATTCTTGCCTACTTGGATGCCCTGGATACATGGGCGTGCTCACCTCTACCTTGCATCGTAACCCCGTGAAAGGGAAGGTTGTTACCAGATGTGGTGAAGAAGAATATGGTCACCATCTACCATTCCGCTATCTCGGTGGAGGGTGAATTCTTCGAGACTGTCAAGCTTTTGAAACAATTCCCCAGTCATGCCTGCTGACTCTCCCACACTCCAAGTTACACCAAGACCGCCTAGGATGGCCTCATTGAAAGATGCCTGCCGTTGAAGAAGGAAAGAGTACTATTTGGGGTTAGCTCGATCTTCCTTTCAAATTTGACAAGACCGGTTTAGGCTTCACCATCAAGGGTCGAAGATGATACGCGAACGTGCCGCCAACTTCCTTTCCGCATCGCCGAGTGGAATCCATGCTATAGAAGACAACAACAACGGCTTCGACATCGCAAGTGGATCTTCCCAACCCGATCATGGGCTCAAGAATTGGAAGATCAAGACGCTATACCAATCTCCTTTAGCCGTGAGTAATTGCTTTTGTTTTGTTTTGCTTTTCGTATTCTTTATGTTTTGAACAATAAACTTTGAAAGCTCAATGCCTTGCCCGGGCATTATGGCTCGCTTATGAGGTTATTATCCGTCGTTATGTATTTTCATTCAATAAATTCGTTGGACTTTGCATTCAATTGTTTGTTTTCTTTCTTTACTTTATCACCCCTTCAAAAGCTATGTGTTCTTACACACCCACGTGATACATCGCAATCACTCCGAATCTCGTTAATAACAAGCGCTATTGCTAAATATGACTTCGATAACTGATCTACCAAGTCAAGACGAAAGTGAGGAAGATTGTGAAGTGCCGGAGAACTTGCCGATCACAAAGAAGAGGAGCGAGTTATACAACCACATTAAGAGCAAGTTGAGGTTGTGAATTTGGGTATCGACGAAGATGTAAAAGAGATCAAGATAGAGCGGGTCTTGAGAATGTGTCAAAAGAGATTGGTTCTATGCTACGAGACTATATTGAGGTTTTTGCTTGGTCATACGAAGACATGCCCGTTTAGACATTGATATTGTGGTACATCGATTGCCGATAAAGGAAGGTTTTCCCGTTGAAATGTATGTCTTCAGATGCGTCCCGAGATGTCGAGAAGATCAAAGCCGGGTTATGAAGCAGCTCAACCGGTTTCTAGCATTCCTATCCCCTGGTTGCTAATGTGGTACCCGTGCCTAAGAAGGATGGTAAGGTGCTAATGTGTGGATTACAGATCCGAACAAAGCGAGTCCGAAAGACGATTTCCCACTTCCTCATATTGATGTTCGTTGACAACACCGCCAAAGATAAGGTTTCTCCTTTATGGATGGTTTCTCCTACAATCGATTAAAATGGCTCCCGAAGACATGGAGAAGACTACTTTTGTTACACAGTGGGACACTTTCTGCTACAAGGTTATGTCGTTTGGACTAAAGAACGCGGGCGCCACTTATCAGCGTGCTATGGTGGCATTGTTTCATGACATGATCCATCACGAGATAGAGGTCTATGTTGACGACATGATAGCTCGGTCACAAACTGAAGAAGAACATCTTGATCACTTAAACTGCTTGATGTGTCAAGAAGTATGATTGAGACCAATCCTAACAAGTGCACCTTTGGAGTCAGATCCGGAAAACTCCTAGGGTTTGTGGTCAGTAGAAAAGGTATTGAGGTTGACCCCGCCAAGGTTAAAGCTATTCAAGAGATGCCAGCTCCCCGCACAGAGAAGGAGGTCAGAGGTTTCAACATTAAACTACATTGCCGTATCATTGCACATCTAATCGCTACTGTGAGCCAATCTTCAAGTTACTTAAGAAAGATCAAGTAGTGGAATGGAACGACGATTGCCGATCGCTTTGACAAAATCAAGGAGTACCCCGTAATCCTCCTATCCTGATGCCGCCCACCGAAGGAAGACCTCTTATCATGTACCTGACAGTGTTAGAGAACTCAATGGGGTGTGTGATGGGGCAACATGACGAGTCTGGTCGAAAAGAGCATGCAATATACTACCTTAGCAAAAGTTTACCGATCGTGAAACAAGATACTCACAAATGAGAAAACTTGCAACGCTTACTGGGTGTCACGACTAAGACAAGATATGTTGACTCACACTACCTTGTTGATTTCAAGATGGATCCGATAAAATACATCTTTGAGAAACCATTCCTAAGAATAGCAAGATGGCAAATGATCTTGACCGAATATGACATCCAAGACACTTCGTAAAGTGATCAAAGGAAGTAGTAGCCGATCATTTGGCTCATCAAGTCAGTAGATGACTACACCATGCAGTTCGAATTTCCAGATGAAGATGTTTTACTAGTTACAGATTATGAAGAACCGTGCCCATTTAAGGACCCGAACAAGGATCCCGATGGACTATGGTTTTGATGGAGCCTCAAACGCACTTGGCAATGGCATTGGCGCCATCATTACATCCCCTACAGCGGACATACTCCTTTCACCGCCAGATTATGTTTCAGCTTGCACGAACAACATGGCCGAGTACGGTTGCATCATGGGTCTTAAAGTCGCTATTGACTTAAGAATCAAGTTCTTACAAGTGTATGGAGACTCAGCTTTAGTGATCACGATAAAGCAGTGGGATATGAAGCATCCGAATCTCATTCCAGACGAGAGCATGTTCGAGTTTGATTCCCTACAAGAGATTACTTTCAATCATATTCCGCGAGAAGAGAATCATTATTGACGCGTTAGCTACTATGTCATCTATGTTCAAGGTTAGATGGGACAACGAGGCTCCCGTGATCATCATTGAGAAGTTTGACGAACCAAAGATATTGTTGTGAGCTTGATACGTAAGAGAAACCTTGGTACTACGACGTGAAGAGGTATCTCGAGACTCGTGAATATCTCGCAGGCATCTGTTAATGATAAGAAGTTCATGAGAGATTCGCCCAAATTCTTTCTCAAAGAACGCATCTTATACAAGCGCAACCACGACTTGTGCATCTACTGTAGACCGTAAAACAAAGAATGCGATCATGGAAGAGTTACAAAGGCTAATTTGGTACCCACTCCAAAGGACACACCATGGCTAAGAAGATTTTGAGAACAAAGTTACTATTGGTCCACCATGGAAGTCGATTGTCACCGCTATGCTCGATCTTGTCACAAGTGCCGATTATGCCGATAAAGTACACGTACCTCCAATACCCGAATGTTTTAACTTCTCCGTGGCCTTTGCAATGCGGGCATTGACATGATCGAGAAACAAGCCCACGGCTTCCAATGGACATCGCTTCATCCTTGTAGCAATCGATTACTTTACCAAGTGGGTAGAAGCCCTCGATGCATCTTACCAAGAATGTAGTGGCTCGATTCATCAAGCATAATCTTATCTGCCGGTATGGCACTCCCGAAAGGATTATCACGATAACGGTTCCAATCTCAACAATAAGATGATCACCGAACTCGCACGCAGTTCAAGATCAAGCATCACAACTTCTCCTTATCGGCCTAAGATGAATGGCGCAGGGAAGCCAACAAGAACATTAAGAAGATTATACAGATGACAATGACTTACAAAGATTGGCATGAGATGTTACCATTTGCTTTTCATGGTTATCGTGACTACAAGACGAACATCCACAGGGCAACCCCTTTCTCTTGTATACGGTATGGAAGCCGCCTTACCCATCGAGGTTCAGATACCTCAACCGTAGTCCTCCAGAGGCGAGTTAGGCGAAGACGATTGGGTCCGCACCTGACCATTAACTTGATTGATGAGAACGATCGCATCCATCCGCCATGGACATTTATCGTAAACGAATGATCGAGCATTTAATAAGAAGGTCAAGCACCGAGTCTACCAAGTCGGTGATCTAGTAGTCAAGCGCATCATTCTTCCGCAAGGTGATCCTGGGCAAATGGACTCCCACCCACGAGGGACCGTTTGTAGTCAAGACAAGTTCCCGGCGGAGCTATGATACTTAGCACCATGGATGGTGAAGACTTCCCACACCGTGAACGCAGACATAGTCAAAAATACTACGATGAAAGAGACCCGCTAGGTCGATCGCCTAGGCAAAATAGGCATCCTCGCGAACCAAAAGGTTCGGCAAAATTAAGGATATATACAAAACATGTACACCCAAGTCGAAAACCGAAAAGGCGTTGGGCAAAAAGGGTATCCCGTAGATGAAACCCGAAGGGCGGTCTAGGAAAAGTTAGATTTAAGCGTACTATGTCTCTTCCAGATCACCCGCCTGCATACTATTAGCATTCAAGGTTCAAATGACAAAGATCGCCTACTCACTTTCACGACAAGAAGGAGATGAGATAGTTGAAATATATGAGTACTAGCATAGTTGGAACTTAACGAGATTGTTTCCGATAGCTTTTACCTTCTTGTGTACAAACTACTTGGCCATACGCCACCTTTCAAATAAACTCAAAATTCTTTCTCTTTACAATTTCTGTTGTCGTTCAATAAGTCCAACGCTTGTTTTGAATGACTATACGATTTGACAATAAGAATCTAATCACAAACATACGAAAAGTGAACATGCAAAGGTACTTACTACAGGTTCCAGGAATTGGGATGACGACGAAAGTCACCAAATAGTTCCCCACAGAGCATAAAGGTGTCACCACAACACACCTTCCCAACGGAGTATATGTTAATCCACAAGCAAGTGATTCCACTCAACCGAGCAACGTTACGCCGGGCCCAAGAACACTTCATCCCCAGCGGATATTTCTCAATCCTCCCCCTTCTCCCAACAGCGGTATCCAGACACAAGACTTGGTCAAATAGTGCATCGGAGGAAACATACACTTTTATTCCCAGCCAGAGGTTACAACGGACCTGCACTCTTCTAACCCGGCTCCCGACAACTATCAAATGCTCTCCAATGAGATCTACACTGAATCCCCAAGAGAGCGCCTCCCAAATTTCCTCACAGAATCTACATACAAGGTCCCCAACAGATTGTTCCCGTGACTCTCAAACAGGTCTATGAGATCTCCAAACAACGAGCTTCTCAAATCTCTACTTTCTCAACAATGTCTAGGCCCGACTTGGTCGATAGTGCATCGGAGGAATCCAGGATATCTTTCTTCTCCTTCAAAAGCGGGTTCTCACCTACACAATCCCCCAAGCGTAAGTCGAAATCTTCAAATGTAATATCCGTGATCTTCTTCAAGATGGATATGTTTTGAAATATCACAACATCTATCATCCATACATCTCTCATAAAGTCATAATTCATGCATATGTCATTCATATACATCGTCATGCATCATACTTTGCATAAAACTAACGAATATTCTATCAAAGTTTCTCTTGTTTTCTCCAAAACATGTAACAATTCCGACGCAAACAGTCCAGATTAAGCCCCGAGCCGACGGGAAAACTATCCGAAGACCGCCAAACAGGTCCAGATTAAGCCCCGAGCCGACGGAAAACTATCTCGAAAGACCGCCCACGATCGTCCAGATTAAGCCCCAACCGATAGAAAACTATCCGAAGACCACCGGGTTATCCTCCGATAATGTGCAATGGATCAACACCGATGCACAACAGAAGCTATCCACATTTTTGCCAACTAGCCTCCTCGAGTAGTCAAGACGAAGATTTATTCTCGATTAACACAGAATTCAGTCCACGACCATCTCGATGGCATCTTAAGCCCATCTCCGACTATTTGTCAACATCTCTTACGTCGCATATATGGTTAAAAATCAATACACCAATAACTTCATTCAAAGATGAGCACAAAGTCTAACATACGACTCCTCCCGGATGGCATCTTAAGCCCATCTCCTGCTCTTTCCAGAACTCACAGAGTCTAATGACGACTCACTCCCCAAAGATCGACCTTCCATGGCATCTTAAGCCCATCTCCGCCGCTCTCCTATTCACAACCTCGAGTCTAGCGTACGACTGCTCCCCAAAAGTCTCCAACTTCTCCAAATGGCATCAGAAGCCCATTCCCCATCATCCACCAATGAGTGCAAATTGTGTATTTGTTCAATCATCTTCACCTCCGTGTCGCGAAGACAAGCATGTCAATCTAACCTCCAAAGACAAGAAGATTGAACAGGCAGCTGTCATACCCCAAAATTTTCCCTCCATCTACTCAAGAGATTTCATACATCCATACTCAAGGATTCCTCAAGAGTTGATCGACAAACTCTCCTAGACAATCAACCCAAACTAGGGTTTGGTATCTCTCAAGTCAAGATGGATTTCCAACATCTCCAATGGCCTTCATGCCTCCTCATATGCTTCAAAGATTCTCCATGTCAAGTTTCAAGCTTCACAAGTCAAGTTTCTACAATTGCTCGATGGTTGAAAATCGTGTATTGGACAAAAGTCAACTATGGTCAACATACAGTCAAACTTCATAATTTTTGGTCAACATCCTCATTTTGAAGTTACATACATCATTTGATCAAGTGTTGATCATGATTCATCAAGAAAACTCAAGATTTGCCCAAAAGTCAAACTTTCTAAATTAGGGTTTCTAGATGAAAAGTCAATCGAACTTTGACCGATCATAACTTTCTCATACTTTCTAAATTTTCCACCACCTCTTGTTTTAAGGAAATTCAATTTCTACAACTTCATGTCTCACAAGAATGTCCAAAAATGCTTCATTTGAGAGGTATAGCTCAAAACATTACAGTCATTTTCAAAGTCAACAAAAGTCAACTTTTGTTTTGAAGATATATTGAGCATGGTAACTCCAAATGAGATGAGACCAAAGAAATTGGTTAGAGGACTCTTAGAGCTTTCAAAAGTCCAAGAACACTCAAAATGTGGAAAATTGAGCAAGTTACACCATCCACAAGTTGGGCAATTTTGAAGAATGCACAAAGAGAGATATTTCAAAAATCAAATCTTTTGCAAATGGGCCTATTTTTCTTCATCCTAACTTGTTCCTCAAGCAATTAGGAGTGCCCAAGCCCAAAGCCACGAATTTTTGATTTATTTTCTATTTAATTTGTAATTTATTCATTTAAATGCAAATTAAATTAAAATAAATTATAAAATTGAAATTAATGGCAAAGATTGATTTTATTCTTTCCTTAAGGTCCAATTAACTCACAAATTCCAGAAATTCAAATTGGAGCAAGAAAGGCAAGATTGGATTGAAATTGATCAAGCTTTGAAGATTTGATTTTCATGGAAATATCAAATTTGATTTCCATTGAATATTGATTGATTCTTTCCAAATTAATCCCAAATCCATCCAGATAAATACATGATGCATACCTATCAAGAAGGAACGAAAAATTGCTCTACAAACCCTATTCCAAAGCTCAAAAACGTGGTGCACAAGCAAGTGGTAACCCTACTTCCACCTTTTCAATCGCTTTTGAGGTGTCCAACACATTGCTTGACATCTCCCGAATCGATCCGCACCTCACATTGCTTAAAACCATCAAGAATCAAAGAATCAAATCGGTTTGTTCAAGAAAATTTCAAAATCGATTTCAATTATCATGCATTTTTAACATGTTTTATTGTTGTTTTTGTGATTAGTGAGAAGTTTGCAAGCGATCCGGCAAGTTAATTGTATTTCCATGGCTTAGAACTCAGATGCATAGGGTTCCCGAACACGATTTAGGGTTTCTTTAAACGGAAAAATTGGACCTCAAGACCGACCATTGCATTCGAATGATCTCAGAATCAAACCATAGCCTATGGATTTCATTTATATTACGTGTGTTGCATTTTTGACATTTGTTGGAACCTTATCGAACAAAGACCGACGCTAAATTCAAATATTTAAAACGAAGAAGACGAAGTCTCCCGCGGAGAAGAAGCAAGTCAGGAGGCGACGCGTGTGAAAGTCCACTCATTCCGTTTTGAAACACAAAAGCACACATGGCGCAGCGGTTAAAGCTCTCACTGTTTCCAGATGCCCTCAAGGGTCATGGGTTCGAATCCGGCCAGGGCATGCTTTTTCACTTTTACAAAACTCTATTTTCATATTTTTCATATTATTTCAATATTTTCATTCATTTTAATTAACTTTCATATTTTTTTATTCTGCATTAAAAATTACCAAAAACATTTTTTCTTTTTACATTATTTTTCTAAAAACCTTTATTTAATTTAATAAATTAAAAAATATAATTTTTGCATGCATATTTATTTTATTTTTATTTTAGCATTTAAATCATTATAAATTGCATTTTAATTATTAAATCTTTTCCAAAAAATCCCAAAAAATTATCTTAGCTTATTTATCTTATTTCCAGCATATATTAATTTTCTCATATTAAAATTTGCATTTTTTCTAACATCTTCTCTTATTTCGATTTTATCATATTTTCCGATTTTCTTATTCTTTCACAGGTTGTCCGATTCGGACGTTTTTTTTTTCTTTTATTATTCTATTTTTCCAATAATGTAATTGCTCATGGGTTGTAATAGTTAATTAGGATTTTATTTTCCGCAAGTTTAAATTATGTATCTGCCCAAAGCCATGTAATAGCGTAGGATTTACCTTTCCGCATTTTTACATTCCGCATTTTACTTTCCGCACCTTATCAATTGCTAGTAACTAGGCGTATGGCAAGATAATAATGGACATAGCTCACACTAATCTTCAAGATAAAATATCCGAATTTGACACACTTCTTCACACATGCACCCTTTAGGTAACTCTCTCTGCCTTTACGAATTCAAATGGTCATGTCCTCGAGCGTAGAGGTATTTTAGCACCGCTGCCTTCAAACAAATCATCATAGTCCCTTCGATACAAAGATCATAGACCCACGATGTCGCCTCCGAATACATGATCTTGACCTCGATTGTCGCCACGAAAATGATGATAGTCCCTTCGAATGTGCTAGGATACTTCCCAAGTTGCCTTCAATGACCATCCGATGTCCCTTCGAATGTCCCGCTTACATCCAACGAATGGAGCTACCTACTAACTAATGGTATGGTTAGCGCTATTCTAAAGGAACGTAGAAGTACGAAAACGACCAATTCTGAGTGGGTAAATAAGTCTTTTAGTTGCTCGCTCCATCAAATGCTTTTCACACCACACACTTTTTTCAAAGTTCAAATTCTTTTCATAAACAAACATTTCCGAACACTTTGTATACACTCCTACATGAGTCATTACAAAGTCAAAGCGAAATGCCTTTTTTCAAAACATCTTTGTCAAACACACAAAAAGCAATTTCAAAAGTGATCTAGAGCAACTAAGAGCCTAGAATAAACGGATGGAAAGGGTGCTAATACCTTCCCTTTTCATAACCATTCTCCGAACTCTAATCTAACGGTCTTTTTCTCACTTTTACCTTCCTTAATTGATAAAAATAAAAGTCGGTGGCGACTCTTGCTATCCGCACATTTGGATACAAAATCCTACAAAGTCGGTTCACCGATTACGAGAGGCGCCAAAGCTAGCAATACAAACTTCAAACCGTCAAGTAGTAGTGTCTTTGCACATGAGCATTCTTCGTAAACTTCACCAAGGCGTTAGCATAAGCTCTCAGAGCAAGAGCAGAGCAAGCATGGAGATCTTGGACGAGTCCTAACCGCTCCACAACATTGTAGTCACTCTTCCCGATAATCTTCAATTTCCTCCATTTCTTGTTTGAGGTGTCTTCAATAACTTCCTTTGGTACTTCGTTGAAAGGTGATGAGTCACCGGTTCTTTCCTCTAGCTTGAGAATGGATTGAATAGCCGGAATGCGAGTTGGAATCGCATGTCTTTGGAGGAGAGATATCTCGAGAGAATACCCTTCCGTTCGTCACCTTACTAGATCCTGATGTTGTCAATGTCAGGAATGGTAGCTTTAACAGTAAGATCTTCAATGGTCAGAGGGTCTTGCTTGACGCCATGATAGTAAACATCAGCTCCATAGTTCCAAGGGATAGCTTTGTCAGAGGAATATGGAACTGGCCTTGGAGAAGTGATAATGAGAGGTGCCACTCTAGGCACAGGATCAGCAGAGGAAACCTTATTGTGTTAACATCAAGAAAGTCTTCTGGGAAATCGTCACCCCATCCGGTCGCCTTAACATCTTCAATAGGAATCTTGTAACTCTCAGGAACAGTGTACTTCACCATGTAATCATATTTTCCACTTGGCTGCCCTAAGGTGTCCCACACAGGTGGTACTGTTTCATTCACATCTTCGATCTTCAGTTTGGACATTTCTTCACACTCGCACAGAGGTTTCGTAAATAGTATCTCACGGTTATTCATCATGCACGAACACGCCTTCTCAAAGCGCACCATCAGTGCAGATGGGCACCAACGACAATTCTGGCATCCCGGATTGACACCGCCTTGAAGCAAGTTCCTCTTGACACCATCGAGGATGGTCAAGTCATCTATGTTGAAAACATAAGTATCCACCAACAAGATTGGAACTTTGTCATGGTTAGGCATAGCGCGTTGATCACATTCGAGTCTCAAAGAGGATCAAATTCAACTGCTTAGCTTCAATCATATCTTGAATCTTGTTCTTTAGAGCCCAACAATCATCGCATTATGTCCCGGCTATTGGAATGGTAAGCACACTTAGCATTAGGATTGTACTGGAGAGGAGGTGTTGACATTCGAGGAGGATCCTCAAAGCAATCACCGCTTTCAACATGTGTTGCAAGGCTTATGACAAAGGCATGTTGATCGTCAGAACCGCCTCGTGGCGCTGCTCGTTACGGCGTTGTCTCGCCGAGGTTGTGCCGATGTAGGATTGAGATCACAACCGCCACGGATTGAGCACGGTCGGTCTTGGCTCGGCTTCGACCATACACAAGATTAGTTTCTTTCTTACCACCAAAAGATCTCTTCGCGGCATCTGAATATGACTCTATCTGAATCTTCCCACTCTTGATACCAGCTTCAATACGCTTGTTCACAAGACGGTGAATCCATGAAGAGTTTCCAATCGATGATGAAGAAAGGCCTGCCGTTGTTCCCATAAACATATCAACCAATTCCCTATTGGACAAGGGTGGTTGAACTCTCGCTAGATCTCCATTTCGAGCATACTTTGAACTTCTCATCACGACCCATAGACATACTTTGTAGTTGCATGCGAGTGGGTGTCAATTCAGCATTGTACTCATACTGTCTGTAGAAAGCATCAGCCAAGTCACTCCAAGTACGGATACGGTCATTCTCTAGCTAATAGTACCATTCCAACTGAGTTCTGGATAAACTCTCTTGAAAATAATGCATCCACAACTTTCTGTCATCAGTGTGGGGATTGATCTTCTGGACATAGGACTTCAAATGCAGCTTAGGGCAAGACATGCCATCATACTTAGCAAAAGTTGGAACTTTGAACTTAGGAGGAATCACCACACTAGGGACAAGACTCAGATCATCAAAATTCAGCCCGGACATCTTCAGGTTTTCCACAGCATTCAAACGGTCTTCAAGTTGCTTGTACTTGTCATCTTCATCAGAGTATTGGCCATCATCATAGACTTTTTCAGGCTCATGCTGACTACCTTCACCATCACCCTTGTTACTTTGTTCATCCTCCTTCTTGACACTTCCTTCAGAGAGCTCAATTCGACTAACCACTCTAGGACCTCCTTTGTAGCGTCTGCCCATGTTGAGAAGACCAACAACCTTCTTCTTTCTGTTGATGAGCTTCTTCAGATCTTCTTGGCCTTGGACCAAGCTGGTAACATCTGCTGAAACCGAGCATTTTGAGCCTGAGATCTTTGATGACTGTCAAGAGCCATTTCTCGCTAAAATAAATAGCGAGCAAATGAGAAAACCAATCTTCAATGTACCGTGATGCAATGTTATGCTATGATATATGTTTATGCGAATGCAATGCAATGTTTTCAAGGACCTTAGAGATTTAAATTTGTTAAACAAGCAATGAACAAACATTTATTAGTACTTTTCATTATTCTTTTTCTTTTAAGTACAAAGGATAGTTCAAGACAAATAAAAGAAAACATATAAATCCTAAAGCTCTAAGTCTCCCATGGAGCTTCCTCTGCCCATGTAGGCTGATGTTTTCCTCCTGAAGTAGCTTGGTCAACTCTAACACTTTCTTCTCGCTTGCATAACACTGAGCTTCAAAGGTATCCCTCTTCCTTGAGTTGAATCCAGGATCTCTTCAAGTCTTCAAAATCAGAGGCATGTCGGGATGGAGAACGTATAGGGTACGCCACCTATAGCAACAGTTCCATAATTACGGTAGAAAGCGTGAATGGCATCATGAGGTTTTGAGCTCGAGCTCGCACCCATTTGAGGTAAGGTTCCCAAGGAATGGAGTTCGTGCCCCAAAGTCTTGGTATCGCCTTCTTTACCATGCCCCAAGCGTATGAACCTTCGCGGTAATTCGAGATCGGATTGTAGTCGAACACAACATCTTGGAGAAGCATATCATGTGGACCATCTCTTCGAGCAAAACCAAACCGACGAGAGCTAGAGAAGGGTTGTAGTAATCTCCCTTATACCAAGTAGTGGTACATTAGGGAATTCTCCACAACGCTCAATGAAGGTGAAGTCCTTTGAGAGAAAAGACTCCAACGGATATCGAATGAGAGAGTGACATTAACCTTCGAGACCATCTCAACCTTTGTTCATTCTTCAAAACTGATGGAGGAAGGTGCAAATAAACCACCGAAAGTAACGGTATGCAACACATGAGAGTTCCTTGTCTTTGATAGTAAAGAGTGGAGAGAATGTAGGACATCTCCAAGTAAAGTAGGCACGGATTACTAAGAAACAACTTGATGGCTTGACATCTATGAATTGATCCGAGTTAGGGAATAGAACCAAACCATAGATTAGCAAGGCCACAATCTTCAAATGCATGGAAACTCATAACTTTGAGGAATTCTCGCTTTCTTAATCGGAATTTGGCAAGTAAACCCTTAACTCCACTTGGTTTCCTAATTAGCTTCAATGTCCGAGCGCTTAAGATGGGCGGATGCGATGTCTTCGTACTTAGGAACCTTTTCTAAACCGTGAATGGCATTTGATCAAGAATAGGTATCCCAAGTAGCTTAGAGAACTCTTCCAAAGTAGGAACCAACCGATAACTGGGAATGTAAAGCAATGGTGTTTCGATCAAGAACCGAATAGACATGCATCATATCTTCTTCAAACCGAGATAACCAAGTCAAGTAGATAACCATGTCTTTTGATGAACCGAGCATGGTCGGAATTTTCAAACCAATTCTTTGAGTTGAGAAGGTATACCCATGAAGTTGATTCGGATAGTCTTTCTAGAAGCCATAATTCCTACAAAACAGAGCAAAGATAAATCCCTAGGTCCTTGAAATAGTTAGAAATGATATGCAATGTGAATGATGTCATGATGTCATGTTTAGCACACACAAACAATTCACACAATGAGCCTAGGTTTAAGGGTTGCATGAGGTATAGGTGATTACCCCACCAAAAGTTTGAGTTGGTTCATCCTGTCCTATAATAGTAACCGGGTTCTAGGAATCTCATATCATTGATCTTTCTCGTAGGTGTTTATTTCAATACGACTACCAAGTGGTCGATCGAAAATATCCCAAAAGTCTGATCTCAATGAGCGTAGCATCGAGTATCAACCAACCTCGGTCTACACCAAAGCCGACCATCTCACTACCTTCTAATGGCCAAGATGGGTCAATTAAGGTTCTAAAAGTTTAGTTAGCGCTTGATGACACCACGCAGAAGCCAAATACTATCCTCAACTTGGGAATGAAGAGTATCAGGACATCCAAAGTGTCACGCTAACGTAGCCATCATGTTGACCGTTTCGATATACGTCTAACGGTCGCGACGATTTATTGCTACTTACCTAAAAGGAAACCCGGATTCGGGTGTAGGATCCCCCACAAATATAATACCCAAGCAACCCTTAAAGATAAAGCAAGCAAGTCAAACAGAAAGCAATAAATGTGATCTAGAAATCCCTAAGGCATTCTCTCTTTAGGGTTCCCACAGAGTCGCCATGCGGATACTTGAACTCGACTTTTAGTTTTTGTATCGCAAATGTGCGGATAGCAAGAGTCGCCACCGACTTTTATTTTTATCCAATTAAGGGAAGGTAAAAGTACGTAAAAGACCTTCGTTAGATTCTCGAGTACGGGAGAAGGTTATGAAAAGGGAAGGTATTAGCACCCTTTCCATCCGCAGCTTATTCTACGGGCTCTTAGTTGCTCTTAGATCACTTTAAAATTGTGCTTTCGTGTTTGACAAAAATATGTTTTGAAAAGGCATTTCGCTTTGACTTTGTAATGACTCATGTAGGAGTGTATACAAAGTGTTCGGAAATGTTTCGCTTTGAAAAGAGTTTGAACTTTGAAAAAGAGTGTGGTGTGAAAAGCATTTGGTTTAGAGCAAGCAACTAAAAGACTTATTTACCCACCGAATTGGTCGCTTTCATACTTTTACGTTCCTTTAGAATAGCTAGCCGTACCATTAGTTAGTAGGTAGCTCCATCGTTGGATGTAAGCGGACATTCGAAGGGACATCGGATGGTCATAGAAGGCAACTTGTAGGAAGTATCCTAGCACATTCAAGGACTATCATCTTTTCAGAGGCGACAATCGAGGGTCAAGATCATGTATTCGGAGGCGACATCGTGGGTCTTATGATCTTTGTATCAAGGGACTATGATGATTTGTTTGAAGGCAACGGTGCTAGAATACCCTACGCTCGAGGGACATGACCATTTTGAATTGTAAGGCATCGAGAGAGAATTACCCGGCGTGTGTGAAAGAAGTGTGTTGATTTCGATATTTTATCTTGCAAATTAGTGGGCTATGTTCGTTATTATCTTGCCATGCACGCCTAGTTACTAGCTTATAGGTGCGTAAATTAAAATGCGAATGTAAAGATGCGAAAGGTAAATGTCCTACGCTATTACATGGCTTTGGGGCAGATACATAATTTAAAAATGCGGAAAATAAAGTCCTAATTTAAACTATTACATCCCATAGACAGTTACATTATTGAAAAATAAAATAATAAAGAAAGAATCGTCTGAATCGGATCAACCTGTAAAGGAATGAGAAATCGAAAATACGATATGAATCGAATAAGAGAAAATGTTAGTAAAATGCAAATTTTTATATGAGAAAATTATTACATGCTGGAAATAATATAAATATGCTAAAGTAATTTTTTGGGATTTTTTGGATGCAATTTAATAATTTAAAACTAATTAAAAGTGATTTAAATGCAAAATTATGAATAAAAATAAATATGCATGCAAAATTGTATTTTTAATTTTAAAATTAAATAAAGATTTTATGAAAATAATGTAAAAAGAAAAATAATTTTGATGGTTTTTAATGCGAAATAGAATATGAAAAGAAATTAAAATAACATGCAAATATTAAAATAAAAGAAAATATGAAAATAGAAAAATAATGCAAGTTTGTAAAAGGAAATGCAAAACCGTGCCCATAGGATCGAACTCAGACATGGGGGATCCAGAATGCGAATGCCTTAACCACTCAGGCCACGTTGCATCCGATGTTTGAAAACGCGCGTGGAAGAAAACACGCTGCCTCCCCGATCGCATCGCTCGCCACCATCGCCTTCTTCATTTCAAATATTTGAAAATCCAAATACGGCCATTGCTCGACGCTAAGTCCCTCGCAAACATCAAAATCCAAAGATACATAATATAAATGAATTCTAAAGGCATGGTTCGATTCCCGGATCATTCAATGCATTGGTATAGGTCTCATGGTCCAATTTTTCCTATTTGGTAAAACCCTAAACGTGCTCAGAACCCTAACAATGGTGTTATGCATTCCCCGCCATGGAAATTGATTAAAGCATCCAAAGCTTGCAAACACATCACTAATCACAAAAACAAACACAAATCAAGTTAATAATGCATGAATATTAAAATACGATTTTGAAATTTCAAGAACAAACCAAATTGTTTTCACGATTCGGATGGTTTGGATCAAAGTGAAGGTCCGAATCGATTCTCGAGATGTCAAGGAATGTGTGGACACCTCAAAATTGATTGAAATCGACGGAACTAGGGCTGTCACTTGCTTGTGTACCACGGTTTTTGAGCTTTGGAATAGGGTTCTTAGGGCAATTTTTCCTTCTCTTGATAGGTATGCATCATATATTTATACCGGATGGATTTGGGATGGTTTTGGCAAGAATCAATCAACATTCAAAGCAAATCAAATTTGATTTTTGTACAAAATCAAATTTTCAAAACTTGATTAATTTCAATCCAATCTTGCCATATTGATCAAATTTCGAAATTTGTGGCCTTTGTGAGTTGCTTGGGTCTCAAGGAAAGAATAAAAATCAATTTTGTAATTAATTTTGATTTTATACTTTATTTTTAAATTTAATTTGTATTTAAATGAATAAATTCCAAATTAAATAGAAAAATAAAATACAAATTCATGGCATTGGGCTTGGATATTCCTAATTGTATGAGGAATAAGTTTGGATGAAGAAAAAGCAAGCCCATTTGCAAAAAATTTGATTTTTAGAAGTATCTCTCTTTGTGCATTCCTTCCAAATTGCCCAACTTGTGAATGGTGTATCTTGCTCAATGTTTCACATTTTTGAGTGTTCTTGGACTTTTTGGAAAGCTCTAAGAGTCCTCTAACCAACCTTTTTGGCCTCATCTCAATTGGAGTTTCCATGCGCAATATATCTTCAAAACAAAAAGTTGACTTTTTGTTGACTTTGAAAATGACCTGTAATGTTTTGAGCTATACCTCTCAAATGAAGAATTTTTTGGACATTCTTGTGAGACATGAAGTTGTAGAGAATTGAATTTCCTTCAAAACAAGAGGTGGTGGAAAAATTTCTGAAAAAGTATGAAGAAGTTATGATCACTCAAAGTTCAGTTGACTTTTCATCTAGAAACCCTAATTTAGAAAGTTTGACTTTTGAGCAAATCTTGAGTTTTCTTGATGAATCATGATCAACCCTTGATCAAATGATGAATGTAACTTCAAAATGAGGATGTTGACCAAAAATTATGAAGTTTGACTGTATGTTGACCACAGTTGACTTTTTGTCCAATACAACTGATTTTCAAGCATCTGAGCGATTGTCTGAGGAAACTTGATCTGTGAAGCTTGAAACTTGACATGGTGAATCTTTGAAGCATATGAGGAGGCATGAAGGACATTGGAGATGTTGGGAGTCCATCTTGACCCGAGAATTTCCAAACCCTAGTTTGGGTTGATTGTCTAGGAGAGAGTTTGTTTGATCAACTCTTGAGGAATCCTTGAGTATCGATGTATGAAATATCTTGAGAGGATGGAGGGAAAATTTTGGGGTATGACACTAGTGCCTTTCCCGGGGCATCGTGGCTCGTTTGTGAGGGTTATTATCTGTCATTTGCATATTTTCATTCAATAAAATCGTTGGACTTTTGCATTATTTATTGTTTTCTTGCTTTTACTTTATCACCCCTTCAAAAAGCTATGTGTTTCTTACACACAACCACGTGATACACTGCAGAATCACTCCGAATCTCGTTGATAACAGCTATGCTATTGCTAAATATGACTTCGATAATCCGATCTACCAAGCCGAAGACGAAAGTGAGGAAGATTGTGAAGTGCCGAGAACTTGTCGATCTAAGAAGATCGAGTTATACAAACACATCAAGAAAGGTTGAGGTTATGAATTTGGGAACTGATGAAGACAGAAAAGAGATCAAGATAGGAGCGGGTCTTGAGAGCAGTGTTAAAGAAATATTGGTTCAGATGCTACGAGGCTATATTGAGGTTTTTGCTTGGTCGTACAAAGACATGTCGGGTTTAGACATTGATATTGTGGTACACCGATTACCGACAAAGGAAGGTTTTCTCCCAAAGAAATGAAGGTCTGATGCGCCCCGAGATGTCGAGAAAATCAAAGCCAAGTTATGAAACATTCAACGTCGGTTTCTTTGTTACTTCCTATCCACAATGGGTTACGAATGTGGTGCCCGTGCTAAGAAGGATGGTAAAGTACGAATGTGTGGATTACAGATCCGAACAAAGCGAGTCCGAAAGACGATTTCCACTTCCTCATATTGATGTTTTGTTGACAACACAAGATAAGGTTTTCTCCTTCATGGATGGTTTCTCCTACAATCGATCAAAATGGCCTCAAGACATGGAAAGACTACTTTTGTTACACAAGGGCACTTTCGCACAAGGTTATGCCGCTCGATCGAAGAACGCGGGCGCCACTTATCGCCGTGCTATGGTGACATTATTCCATGACATGATTCATCACGAGATAGAGGTCTACATCGACGACATGATAGCTCGATCACAGACTGAAGAAGAACACCTTGATCATTTGCAGAAACTGTTTGATAGATTGAAGAAATACAGGTTGAGACTTAATCCTAACAAGTGTACCTTTGGAGTCGATCCGAAAACTCCTAGGTTTGTTGTCGTGAAAAGGTATAGAGGTTGACCCCGCCAAGGTCAAAGCTATTCAAGAAATGCCAGCTCCCCGCACCAAGAAGGAAGTCAGAGGTTTCTTGGGCCGACTAAACTACATTGCCAGATTCATTGCACACCTAACTTCTACTTGTGAGCCAATCTTCAAACTACTGAAGAAAGATCAAGTGGTAGAATGGAACGACGATTGCCAGATCGCTTTTGACAAAATCAAGGAGTACCCATGAATCCTCCTATCCCGATGCCGCCCACCAAGGAAGACCTCTCATCATGTACTGATGTTAGAGAACTCAATGGGTGTGTGTTGGGGCAACATGACGAGTCCGGGTCGAAGAGCATGCAATATACTACCTTAGCAAAAAGTTTACCGACTATGAAACAAGATATTCACAGCTCGAGAAAACTTGCAACGCTTTGGCTTGGGCTGCTCGATGGCTAAGACAGTATATGTTGACTCACACTACCTTGTTGATTTCCAAGATGAATCCGATAAAACATATTTGAGAAACCAGCTCTCTCCGGAAGAATAGCAAGATGGCAAATAATCTTGACCGAATACGACATCCAGCACACTTCTCAGAAAGCAATCAAAGGAAGTGTAGTAGCCGATCATTTGGCTCATCGTCAGATGACTATCACCTATGCGCTCAAATTTCCAGATGAAGATGTTTTACTAGTTACAGATTGTGAAGAACCGGGCCCGGACGAAGGACCTGAACAAGGATCCCGATGGACCATGGTCTTTGATGGAGCCTCAAACGCACTCGACAAGGGCATTGGCGCCATCATTACATCCCCTGCAGGCGGACATACTCCTTTCACCGCCAGATTATGTTTCAGTTGCACTAACAACATGGCCGAATACGAAGCTGCATCATGGGTATCAAAGTCTATTGACTTAAGAATCAAGTTCTTGCAAGTGTATGGAGACTCGCTTTGGTGATCACGATTAAGGCGAGGGATACGGCATCCGAATCTTATTCCATCGAGAGCATGTTCTCGAGTTTGATCCCCTATCAAGAGATTACCTACCACATTCCACAAGAAGAGAATCAGCATGCACACATTAGCTACTATGTCATCTATGTTCAAGGTGAGATGGGACAACGAGGCTCCCCAGATCATCATTGAGAAGTTTGACGAACCAGCGTATTGTTATGAGCTTGATACGGAAGAGAAACCTTGGCACTACGACGTGAAGAGATATCTTGAGATTCAGGAATATCCCGCAGGGGCATCTGTTAACGATAAAAAAAAGTTCTTGAGGAGATTTGCATCCAAATTCTTCCTCAGCAACGGCATCTTATACAAGCGCAACCACGACTTGTGCTTACTCCGCTGTGTAGACCGGAAAACAGCAGAACGTATCATGGAAGAGTTACACGAAGGCGCATTTGGTACCCACTCCAGTGGACACACCATGGCTAAGAAGATTCTGAGAACGGGTTATTATTGGTCCACCATGGAAGCTGATTGTCACCGCTACGCTCGATCTTGTCACAAATGCCAGGTATATGCAGACAAAATGCACGCATCTTAGATCAATGTTCTAATGTCCTTGGCCTTTTGCAATGTGGGGCATTGACATGATCGGAGAAATGCCCACAGCTTCCAACGGACATCGCTTCATCCTTGTGGCAATTGATTATTTCACCAAGTGGGTAGAAGCACCTCGCTTGACCGTTACCAAGAATGTTGTGGCTCGTTTCATCAAGCATAATCTTATCTGTCGATATGGCACTCCCGAAAGGATTATCACAGATAATGGCTCCAATCTCAACAATAATATGATCACCAAACTCTGCACGCAGTTCAAGATCAAGCATCACAACTCTTCTCCTTATCGACCAAAGATGAATGGCGCTGTGGAAGCCGCCAACAAGAACATTAAGAAGATTATACAGAAGATGACGGTGACTTACAAAGATTGGCATGAGATGTTACCATTTGCTCTTCATGGTTATCGCACTACAGTACGAACATCAACAGGGGTAACCCCCTTCTCTCTTGTGTACGGTATGGAAGCAGTCCTACCCATCGAGGTTCAGATTCCCTCAACCAGAGTCCTCCAGGACGCAGAGTTAGGCGAAGACGATTGGATTCAGACTCGCGTTGACTAGATTAATTTGATTGATGAGAAGCGACTCGCGTCTATCTGCCATGGACAGATCTATCAGAAGCGAATGATCAGAGCATTTAACAAGAAAGTCAAGCATCGAGTCTACCAAGTCGGTGACCTAGTAGTCAAGTGCATCATTCTTCCACAAGGTGATCCCAGGGGCAAATGGACTCCCACCTACGAGGGACCGTTTGTAGTCAAAACAGTATTTTTCGGCGGAGCTATGATACTTAGCACCATGGATGGTGAAGACTTCCCACACCCTGTGAACGCAGACATAGTCAAAAATACTACGATGAAAGAGACCCGCCAGGTCGCTGCACCTAGGCAAAAATATGGCATCCCTGGCGAACCAAAAGGGTTCTGGCAAAAGTTATGGTATATACAAACATGTACACCGACAAGTCGAAAACCCGAAAAGGCGGTTGGGCAAAAAGGGTATCCCGTAGACTGAAAACCAAAGGGTGGTCTAGGCAAAAGTTAGATTTAAGCACGACTATGTCTCGCCCGTATCACCTATCCACAGCACTACTATCAACATTCAAGATTCAAATGGCGGCAATCGCCTACTCACTTTCTAACGACAAGGAGATGAGATAGTTGAAATATATGAGTACTAGCATAGTTGGAACTTAACGAGATGGTTTCGCATAGCTTTTACTTTTCGTATACAAACCACTTGGCCATACGCCACCTTTCAAATAAATACGAAGTTCTTTTTACAATTTTGCTATTGTTGTTTGCATAAAGTCCAACGTTTGCTTTGAATGATTATATGCATCTAGCAATAAAAATCTATTCACAAACATGTGAAAAGTGAACATACGAAAGTAATTGCTACAAGCTCTAGGAATTGAGATGACGACGAAAGTCACCATGCATTTCCACAAAGCATGATCCCACAGAGGTGTCACCACCACAAAACCTTCCCCAGCAAAGAAGAGGAGGATCCCCAAGCAGTGATTCCACTCAACTTAATCGTGCTACACCATCTTCGAGCAATAACATTTCATCCCCCAGCCGAGGTATTTATCCCCAACAAGGTATCTCTCAACATTCCCCTTTTCCCCGACAGCAGCAGTATCCAGACTTGAAACATGGTCAGGTAGTGCACCGGAGGAAACCTACATCCTTTTCCCCGCCTAGAGATTACAACGGGCCCCTGCATCCTTCTAACCCGTCTCAGAACTATCAAACACTCTCCAGCAGGATTTACGCGCAAGATCCCCAGCAGAGTACCTCCCAGACTCTCCCCAGCAGGGTCTATGTATGAGATCCTCAACAACGTGTTTCTCGATCTCTACCATCCTCAACAATATCTAGGCCCAATACTTGGTCGATATAGCACCGAGGAATCAAAGTTTTCTTTCTTCTCGGTTTCCGCCCCTTAAACAAAAGTCGAAATCCTCCAAGGTAACATCCGATCTTCTTCAAGATGGATATGTTTTGAAATACCACAACATCTATCATTCATACATTTCTCATACATGCATATGTCATTCATACACATCGTCATGCATCATTCCTGCATAGACTAACAATATTCTATCAAAGTGTCTCTTGTTTCTCCAAAACAGTGAAAAATCACTCCGACGCAAACCGGTCCGTGATTAAGACCCGAATCCGACGGAAAACTATCCGAACGATCCCTTGTTGTCCTCCGGCAATGATCCGTGATTAATACCCGAATCTAGACGGGAAAACTATCTGAACGATCACAAGTTATCCTCCGATAACAGGTAGTGGATCAATACCCGATGCACAACAGGGAAGCTATCCACATTTTTGCTAACTACTACCCCCCAGAGTAGTCAGCACGAAGAACTATTCTGACTCATTCACATTATCAACAGCAACTACAGAGTCTGGCGTACGACTCAATTGCCTTGGATGGCATCTTAAGCCTATCTCAGACTACTTGTCTACTGCTCTCCACCTTCAGAATATTGCATATTTGGTTAAAAACCAATACAAACCAATAACTTCATTCAAAGATGAGCACGAAGTCTAACGTACGAATCCCTTCGGATGGCATCTTAAGCCCATCCCCTTTCACTTCCAGAAACATCTACAGAGCCTAGCGTACGGCTCACTCCTCAGCACCGACCTTTCCGGATGGCATCATAAGCCCATCCCCTCATTCTCCTATCAACAATCCCAAGTCTAGCGTGCGACTCATTCCCCAGTGAAGTCTCCAACTTCTCCAAATGGCATCTGTAAGCCCATTCCCGCATCATCAGCCAACAGCGAGTGCAAATTTTCAGGTGTACTCGAGTGTTCAATCATCTTCTACCTCCATGTCACAAAAGGCGAACATACCAATCTAACCCTTACGGTACAAGAAGATTGAACATGGGCAGCTGTCATACCCCAAAATTTGCCCTCCATCTTCTCAAGACATTTCATACCTCCATACTCAAGGATTCTTCAAGGGTTGATCAGACAAACTCTCTCCTAGACAATCAACCCAAACTAGGGTTTAACAATTCTCAAATCAAGATGGACTTCCAACATCTCCAATGGTCTTCATACCTCCTCATATGCTTCAAATATTCTCCATGACAAGTTTCAAGCCTCATAAGTCAAGTTTCCTCAGGCAATTGCTCAGATGGTTGAAAATCGCCTATTGGACAAAAGTCAACTGTGGTCAACATACAGTCAAACTTCATGATTTATGGTCAACATCCTCATTTTGAAGTTACATTCATCATTTGATTAAGGGTTGATCATGATTCATCAAGAAAACTCAAGATTTGCTCAAAAGTCAAACTTTCTAAATTAGGGTTTCTTAGTGAAAAGTCAACCAAACTTTGACTGAGCATAACTTCTTCATACTTTCTCAGAAATTTTTCCACCACCTCTTGTTTTGAAGGAAATTCATTCTCTACAACTTTATGTCTCACAAGAATGTTCACAAAATGCTTCATTTGGAAGGTATGGATCAAAACATTGTGTCCTTTTCAAAGTCAACAAAAAGTCAACTTTTGTTTTGAAGATATATTGAGCATGGAAACTCCAATTGAGATGAAACCAAAGAGGTTGGTTATAGAATCTTAGAGCTTTCCAAAAAGTCCAAGAACACTCAAAAATGTTGAAAATTGAGCAAGATACACTATTCAGAAGTTGGGCAATTTTGGACAATTGCACAAAAGGAGATATTGGTCAAAATGCAAAATTTTCCAAATGGGCCTATAATCTTTTGATCCAAACTTGTTCATGGCATTATTTGTGACTCATAAATGCTTGGCCATGGCAATTTTCTATTTTATTAATTTATTTTTGAATTTTAAACCATTTAATTCAAAATTAAATTATATAAAATATGAAAATAAGATATTTTTTCAAGAGGAGTGATTTTATATCATACTTGAGGTCCAAGGAAGCCCATCATACATACCAATTTCGTGCTTGATCATCCATTTAAGAGAAAATCAAATTTCCTTCAAAAATTTGATTTTTATTTGAAAATCATTCAATGCATTCAAAACCAAATCTTTTTTCCTTGTTTTTTCTCTCCTACTTTTCACTCTATAAATAGCCAATTACACACAACAAAGGACACGAAACCCTAGCCCTTACAACAACCCAAACTTTGCCAAAAATTTTCAAGAATTATGGAAAATCGAATTTTGAGTTTCAGCAAGTTTTAAGGCAAATAAACCATCCAATCTTCTTCCCAGGTCTCCAGAATTGATCCCAACTTACTCAAGCAAAGTCACCATAGAGCCATCTAGCTCTCACCGGTTTTGAGATCGGCATGGTCGGAGAAGACGACCGGAGCTAGGGCTCCGGCGTCGCTGACTGGATTTGACTCCGGCGTGGCTAGCGTGGCACAATCACGCTCTCTGATTCGCTCTCTATTTCCAATTGGGCCCCACGCTACCGATTTTTCAAACTTGTCCCTGACGCGTCATCACTTAAATTCAATTGATTTCTATTCTCCAAACACCAAGTGTCACATGGCCTAGTGGTTAAGGCATTGGATTGGAAAGATTCTCCTCCTGGTCACGAGTTCGAATCAGCCTGGGACCGGTTTTGCATTCTTTTTTCACAAACTCAACTTTTTCAATTATTTTCTATTTTCTTTTTATTTAATATTTTGCATACATTTTAATTTCTTTTCATAATTTTTTATCATGCATTAAAAAACACCAAAAAATATTTTTTCTTTTTGCATTATTTCCAGAAAATGTTTATTTAATTTATAAAATTAAAAAATATTATTTTGCATGCATATTTAATTTAATTGCTAATTTATCATTTAAACCACTTTTAATTGATTTTTAATTATTAAATTACCTCCAAAAAATTATTTTAGCATATTAATGTTATTTCCAGCATGAAATGTTTTTCTCATTTAAAAATTATCATTTTTGCTAACATTTTCCTCTTATTCGATTTCCTCGTATTTTCTGATTTCTCATCTTTTCACAAAGTTATCCTGCTTTGACGATTTCTTTTTATCGTTTTTTCAAATTATGTAACTGCTGTAATAGCTTAATTAGGCCTTTTTATTTTCCGCACTTTTCAATTATGTATCTGCCCCAAAGCCATGTAATAGCGTAGGATTTATCTTTCCGCAATTTAATTTCCGCACCCTATAAACTGCTAGTAATTAGGCGTGTATGGCAAGACTAAAATCAACATAGCTCACTCTAATTTTCAAGATAACATGAATCAATCAACACACTCTTTTCACACATGCACCCCTTAGGGTAATTCTCTCTCGTTGCCTTTACGAATACAAATGGTCATGTCCCTCGAACGTAGAGGTATTCTTGCCTTCAAAACAAATCATCATAGTCCCTTCGATACAAAGATCATAAGACCCACGATGTCACCTCCGAATACATGATCTTGACCCTCGATTGTCGCCTACGAAAAATGATGATAGTCCCTTCGAATGTGCTAGGATACTTCCTACAAGTTGCTTTCTATGACCATCCGATGTCCCTTCGAATGTCCCGCTTACATCCAACAAATAGAGCTACCTACCAACTAATGGTATGGATAGCGCTATTCTAAAGGAACGTAAAATAACACGAAAATGACCAATTTTGAGTAGGTAATAAGACTTTTAGTTGCTTGCTCTATCAAAATACTTTTCACACCACACACTTTTTGTCAAAGTTCAAACTTTTCAAAACAAAACATTTCGAACACTTTGTATACATTCCTACATGAATCATTACAAAGTCAAAGCGAAATGTCTTTTCAAAACATTTTTGTCAAACACATGAAAGCACAATTTTAAAGTGGTCTAAAAGAACTAAGAGCCCGTAGATAACTACGGATGGAAAGGGGTGCTAATACCTTCCCTTTTCATAACCTTCTCCCTTACTCAGAATCTAACGAAGGTCTTTTGCTGTACTTTTTACCTTCCCTTAATTGGATAAAAGAAAAGTCGGTGGAGACTCTTGCTATCCACACATTTGCGATACAAAATCCTACAAAGTCAGTTCACCGTGTTACACCTGCTTTTTCCTTTGGAAAAATCTCCACTGAGTTTGACTCATTTGATTTTTCCCCATGTAGTTCTTAGACACATGAATTTTCTTCTCAGAGTGTACCTCTAGTCAATAGCTCATGGGTGCTTTCCCTTTTGCCTCTCTTATAACACCAGTAGCATTTGATGGCCCAGCGACCATTTGAGGCTTGATCCATGCTCCCTTGGATGCAGTGGCCGACGGAACAAAAGTCTTTGGCCTAAATTGTGATGACTTCCTTGGATCTCTTCTGTTCCATTGGGCCCTTCCCCTCTCTAGCTGCAGTTTTTGGAAATTCTCAGCAATGACTCTGTCAGTTAGCGCGGTGCATCTGGGGCACAAACCCACTTGAGCGCCCTTGTTTTTGCAACGATAAAGAAAACCCAGCAGGTCTTCATCTTCTCTTGGATAGACGTCAGCTAAGTTGACTTTGACTCTCATTAGTGCTTTCCTCCAACATGGTGTTGTCAGGCACTTCAATGATTTCGACCATGTTGATATCGACAGGCTCAGCAAATAAGGCTTCTTCTTGCCTCAAAGGATCAGTATCAATCTTCTGTTTTCTTGCAGCAAATTTTAAGCGACCCTCCTGGAGCGATTTCTGAACCAGATCCCTGAAAAGGAAACATTAAGAGGTTGTGTGACCAAGATAATAATGATATTTACAAAAACCTCTCTTTTGTCTTTGTTCTAGTGGTGGTAATTTAGAATTTGGGGGGTACTAAAATTTGACCATCTTTGACTAATAAATCAAAAATCTCCTCGCATTTTCTAACATCAAAAGTATATGTTTTTGCAAGAGTTCTTGAACTAGTTTCGATAGTAGGGTTTTTTCCTGTGGCGGGAAACAATAATTTATATTCGTATGCTGGCCCTAATTTTAATTCAGCCACATGCACGTCTGCCTCTGCCGGCGACATGTAATCAGCCTCATATATGGGATCTGTATCATCGAAGTCGACATAGGCTACCTTCTTTCTTTGACTTAGCCTTAGTATGTCTAACTTTCTCTAGTCGAAGGCGCTCAAGGTGTCGAACCCTGTTAGTCAATTGTGATATGCTCTTAACGAAGGTTGGATCTATTTTCTTCCTAATGGAGTAGTCCAAACCTCCAGCAGCCATTTGAACAAGTTCATGTTCAGGCACTTGGGTAAAACACCTTGCTTTTAACAATCTAAACCTATTTAGATAATCGTCTATTGTCTCAGCAAACTTTCTCTTAATACTTGACAACTCGACCAAACTAATTTTTGAATGCCCCTTGTAAAACTGCTCGTGGAAAAGTTTCTCCAACTTTGACCAGGAGTCGATAGAATCAGGGGGCAAGGTAGTAAACCATGTAAAGGTTGCCTTAGTAAGGGACGAAGAGAAATTTTTCACCCTTAAGCCTTCATTATTTGCCATGTCTCCCGACTCAGTCAGGTATCTGTCAATGTGTTTGACCGTTGGCTCACCCGTTTTGTAACGCCCGTTTTTAATTAATATTATATTATATTAATATTTTCGAATTTCCGATCGATATTTATATTAATCAATATATCTATTAATATATTTGGCGACGTTCCGTTCGGTCCGGTAAAACATTATTCGGATCCGATATTTTATTCCCCGAAATTATTTAATTATTTGAATTAATGATATAATTAAGTTAAGGGTGTGGGAAGCAATTAGTGAGGATTGGGTTTTCACCCTTGTTGCTAGTAAGAAACACATTTTAAACTACTTTCTTTCCCTTTTCCTTCCATTTTCCTAAACCAAGCAAACATAGAGAGGAAGTTAGTAAGGAAATACCATTATAAAACCATTTCCTTTGTTTTTCTTCCCATTTTTCCAAACACACCAAGAATAGAAACTTGAGAGAGAAAGTGAGGATTTTGGGAAGAAGAAGAAGAAGAAGAAGAAGAAGAAGAGGAGCAAGAGGGAGCTTGATGGTGGAGATGTTGGATCATCAAAGCTTCCACGGTAAGGGGTTTGATTTCTATCTCATATAGTTAGGGTTTGTTAGTGATAGTTTGGATTGGGGAAAAATTGATAGTTGGTTATAGGGTTTTGTTGACTGATTGTTGAAAAGTTTGGAAGAGTTGATTTTGGTGTACAGATTATGGGTGTTGTTATTAGTGTTGTAGTGTTGGATTATAGAATGAAATAGAAATGGAAATGGTAAAGAAAAAATATCTGTAAAACTAGAAAACAGAAAAATATGAAAACTGTATGAAAACAGCAAAACGCAGGGGGAAATGAAAATAAAGCGATGGATGGAAGCAAGGAGGGGGAGGCGCCCACCTCCACTAGTGGGGCGACCGTCCCCCTATGAGGCACCCGCCTCCAAATTGTGAGGGGCAAAGGGACGTGCGTCCCTGGTGTGTTGTGGGGAGGCATGAGTTTTCTGCGTTTTATTTTTCTGTTTGCAGCAGTTTCTGTTTTTTTATCAAATTATTTTTCCTGCATAATTCCTTTGGAAATACATTCTATTTCATTCTAAAATCCCAATTCCACCTAGTAACCTTTTGTATCACTAAAATATAATTAGGGGATAAGATAGCCGATTAAATTTAGAACCCGATTATGTTCCGATTTTCTAATTCCGGTAAATTCGACGACGGAGCGAGTTACTCCGAATTCAACGAAAATTGACGTGCTAGCTAAGTTCGACGTGTAGAACGTAGTGGTGAGGTTAGTTTTTAGAAATTACGAGTTTTTACGAGACGACCCGAAATAGGCCAATTTACGGTAAAATTGAATCAGACTGTGTTTTAGTAGATTTAAGGCACGTATGGACAATCCGATTTTGACGTTGACGATTATGATTAATACCGGTTATTAGGAATGGCTTTCGCGAAGATTATAGGTGTTTGACTATTTTCCCGTTTTCGGAATTTAGTGAATTAATTGATAATGATGCGGTGTGAATAAACGTAAGATTTGCGACGGTGTATTTATTAATGAATACTTGTTGATATGCAATGCGATGATATATGTTTTTGTACATGATGATGTGATGATTATATTGATGTTGTTAATAAATGCTTCCGATTTGTGAATGCATGACTTTTGATGAATTTATTAGTGATGTTTGCATAATGCAATTATGATGCGATGATATATTTATCTCGTTTTAGATAAATTATGGCGATGTGGGCTTTATGCCAATTTAGATGAGCGATGATGATGTTTTTGTGTTGTGTTGTTTTATTGTCGTGTCACATACATTTCATTGGCGACGACGGGCTTTTATGCCAAGCGATGAGGCTTTTATGCCAAGCGATGAGGCTTTTATGCCAAGCGACGAGGCTTTTATGCCATGTGTTCCTAATTATGGACAAAGCGACGGGTACCACATGAATAACATAGTCGTGTCTCATGGAGTCGGTTATGTTTATGTTTGAATTGTTTGGTGTTGGGTTTTTAATTGATGGATGATGTTGAATTGCGATGATGTATGATGCTTTGTTTGGTGATGATCTTTATGATGAACATGAAATGAATATAACTTGATAATTTCATGATAACTAGGCGATGAATATAAATAATGAGTTTTGTGATGATTTAATTTAGATGAAATGCTTAATGCAAATATGATGTGATGATGTTTGTGACGATGGGCTTTTATGCCAAAAGCGACGATGGGCTTTATGCCAAAAGCGACGATGAGCTTTAGCCAATTTGTGATGATTTTATTTATGTTTCTTAAGTTATTAGTATTGTTTAATGATGTGGTTTGATGTTGTTGTTTATAATTGCCGTGTTGATTTGTGACGTATTAACTTGTGATGATTTCGTGGTGATGGAAGTTTATGTTGTTGTGATGATTTACGCCGATGAGGTTATGGCGATATAGTGTGGATTATACACATTAGAATGACGATCAAAGTAAGTGAGGTTTGGTTAGGTGATGGAATGCACTTACTAACCTATATCTTTTATATTTCCAAAACTATATATATATATATATATATATATATATATATATATATGCTATCATGCCTTTAACTATATGATTTGGATTATCTCACCCTTTACTTGTTTCGTCGTTACCTTTATATTGGTAACGCAAGTTATGAAGACGGAGTTTATAGTGTTAGTCGAGTCGGTGTCGCCTCGATACGTAGCACCGGGGAATATTTATGTTGTCTTGTTGTTGTTCTTTTGTTGTTCTTCCTTTTGTAAATAGAATCATACTTTATGAAAACATGATTTGATGAGGAAGTTTAATAAAGAAAATGTTTTGATTTTTATGGATCAATGTATGATTTCCGATGATGCTATGTATCTGAGATTTATACTTTAAAGAAAACTGTTTAAAGTGAATTGGTTTTGAAGGTGTGATACCTCAATATTTAATTTATGAAATTTTAAATTACTCTGATTTTTGCATATAAAACTTTGGGTAATATTGGGGTGTTACACGTTTCTCCTCCAAACTTGGTGTATTTAGGAATTTTCCATCCTCTAGGGTTTTCGGTCTGTAAAATGTACTTTGATAATGGAGAAGAGTATGTTGGCCTTGGCATTGTATTCATACCATTTCGGGCCATAATTCTCTCGATAATGTTGGTTAAGTTATTCTCAACAACTAAATCCTCCTGTCGAACTTGATCAAGGATATGGTCAGCCTCCTAATGTCTATGCACCAAAACCCTAGGTGGGTTGACAATCATATTTCTTTGAGGCGTTGCAACTTGACCTTGATACACGGTTTCTTCTTCTATTGCCCCCATGTCTCCCTTGACATGTATGGGTTGTCGAACCGGATGCCCCTATTGGGAAACCGCTTGGGGGGCGCCTAAGAAGTTACACAGGCGTGTTAATTGTGCAATAACCTGTCGGTTTGTTTCAGCGGACTGCCTATTAGTCTCGACCGATTCTTGCACTATGGGGTTAAACACATTGCCCATTTGGTTAGTTAACATATTAACTAATTCATGGTTGCTATCATCCATTTGTTGCCTCAATACTGCCACTGAGGTAGTATTTAGATGTTGCGCAGGCATTTCCCTATTTGCCCCTATTGCAGATCCTTGTAAAAGGGGCGTTTGTATTCTGCACGTTATCAGACACTATTGCTACACTTGGGGTCGACTGGTATCCCGTCATTAAGGAATACGACATTCCATAAGGGGGATTTGTAGCAGTACCAAATCGAGGTATCACTGTGTTCGGAATGGCACTCGTGGCCACCACAGGCCCTGGACTCACCGGTGTTGTCTAGGGAATGGGAATTGATACTAAAGCAGTTGGCCCTGAGGCAGTTGTTCTGCTTAAAGGAGGAAATGATGCAAGTTGCGAGAAAATTGGGTCGGTAGTACCCAGCGTTCTAGATGGAACTTCATCCGTATTCGACACGGAGGTATTGTTTGTCATCTTAGGTGTACGTTTCCTGGTGGGTGGTGGTTTCTGACTTGCTGAATTTCCACTTCTAAGTTTCATGCACTTTTAAGACAGACTCTAACAAACTCTAACACTTAGCACAGGGTCCCATCGGGTGTGCCAATTTGTTTACTGTGGAAAATGGTAAACAACCGCTGGTCCTCCCTAAGTCCTAAAAATATTACTTATAGATCGACTGTGATCTCAAGACACATGCTAAGGTTTTGGTATATTATACTGATTCTGTAGGTAAAAGACCTTGGCCCATAAACGGTTTCCAGAGCCCAAGGGAAACAACACAATGGCTTTCCACACACACAAAATTCTGACTTCCTGCTAACCGACTGCATGCGTTGGGAACAAAACTCAACAGAACACTAATTGGTGACTCGTGACCAACAATTTGCGTTGAAGTATTTTGGTAAGAGACTCGTTCAAAGCGAAACAGCAAAAAACAAAAAGTAAAGATAAACTTAAATGTAAATTGATTGAATTGAAAAGAAATGTGGTGATTCACGTACATCAAAGGCTTGAATGACTCTTTCTTCCTTTAGCGCGGAATTGGGCAGAGTTTTGGCAAGCAATTTGAAGATACAAATGAAAACCCTAAAATTCTAACATACTGATTTATTTATAGTATTTACAAGGTAACTGCTAAACATAATCAACGGACGAGATTTAAACTAAAGACAATTGCCGCAGACAATTTCGCCATCCGTTTAACGCTTCGCACCCACGATCTTCTGAGGAAACTACCCATAATCTCCTTATTCTGAATTCTTCCCGCTTCATGACTTCAGAAGAAACCAACTGCTTTCGGTTTTGATACACTCTTAAAGTGTAACAATATTTCCTAAGTCTCCTGGTCTATATCTTCGACAGCACAACCATTTCGATTGGCGTCTTCCTTCTACCTAAACTTATGTCGAATCAACCAAAACATCATTTGGTATATCTCATTTCTTTTCGACACCATCTTGTTCTAGCCGTTTGGTCGATTCGGGTTGGTTTTCTGACCCAGCTACATGTGTTTTCTGGTACTTCTAACTTAGCTTTGTAAAGCATTTCAAAAACTATCTTCATTTAAAATCGCCCTTATCCCGTAGGGACCTTTGCCTTTAAGCAATGCCCTTAAACATACTTTATGAATTTCCAATTAACAATTGGTTAATCAATTATTTAAGGATTTGATTATTAGATTTACTTGAAGTTCAAGAAATCAATCGAATTTGTCAAGATTATTTTGGGAAACGATTTGGATTATTGTTGAATTGATTTTATTCGGTTAGTCGGAGAATTAATTAAGTTGTTGCTTGAAGAAATAGTATTAAAAAATATTATTATTATTAATAATGGACTATTTTATTGATCGAGTTGGGCTTTAATTGTGGTATCGCAAAGTAATGAGGAGGTGTATTTGTTAGGCTCATTAAGGTGAGTTAGTAAGATAAATAAAAAGAATAGTATTATTATTATTATTATTGGAAAAGGTTATAAAAGAAAGGAAATAAGTGTTTTATGAGTATAAGAGAAAGAAAGAAGAGAAGAGGAAATAGAGAGCAGAAGAGAAAGAGGCTAGGGTTTGGAGAAGAACTAAGAGCTAGAGCCAAGCTTATTCAATGAGGTAAGGTGGGTTCTAACTCTATGACGGATGCATGATGGATGATATGTGGGATGGGGTTTATAGTTTGCCATTGTTTTGGTGTTTTGTTGTAGTTGTGGAAATGTCAATTTGAAGCTTGAAATCTATGAATCTTGTTGAATGTTATGACTAATGTTGTTTTTTCTTGGTAATACATGTTGCTAATACCTTAGAATGGTTTATTTTGGGTTGTGGGTGTTGAATGTCATAGATTTGGAATTGAGGGTGTTGTGAGAGGCCGGTGTAATTCGGTAAACTGACTTTGAGAATTTTGTATCGCAAATGTGCGGATAGCAAGAGTCGCCACCGACTTTTCTTTTATCCAATTAAGGGAAGGTAAAAAGTACAGAAAAAGACCTTCGTTAGATTCTGAGTAAGGGAGAAGGTTATGAAAAGGGAAGGTATTAGCACCCCTTTCCATCCGTAGTTATCTACGGGCTCTTAGTTGCTCTTAGATAATTTTAAAAAGTGCTTTCTGTGTGTTTGACAAAAATGTTTTGAAAAGGCATTTCGGTTTGACTTTGTAATGATTCATGTAGGAATGTATACAAAGTGTTCGGAAATGTTTCGTTTTTTTGAAAAGAGTTTGAACTTTGACAAAAGTGTGAGGTGTAAAAAGTT
Source organism: Vicia sativa (assembly GCA_021764765.1). NCBI lineage: Eukaryota > Viridiplantae > Streptophyta > Magnoliopsida > Fabales > Fabaceae > Vicia > Vicia sativa. The sequence goes on along the minus strand of CM038793.1, from coordinate 142,886,138 downwards.
TTGATAGAGCAAGCAACTAAAAGTCTTATTACCTACTCGTAATTAGTCGTTTCGTGTTATTTACCTTTAGAATAGCGCTATCCATACCATTAGTTGGTAGGTAACCCTATTCGTTGGATGTAAGAGGGACATTCGAAGGGACATCGATGGTCATAGAAGGAAACTTGTAGGAAGTATCCTAGCACATTCAAGGGACTATCATCATTTTCATAGGCAACAATCGAGGGTCAAGATCATGTATTCGTAGGTGACATCGTGGGTCTATGATCTTTGTATCAAGGGACTATGATGATTTGTTTTGAAGGCAACGGTGCTAGAATACCTCTACGCTCGAGGGACTTGACCATTTGAATTGTGAAGGCAACGAGAGAGAATTACCCTAAGGGTGCATGTGAAAAGAGTGTGTCAATTCAGATATTTTGTATTGGAGTTATGAGTGATCTATGTCCAATTTTATCTTGCCATACACGCTAATTACTAGCGCTTATAGGGTGCGTAAAGTAAATCGGAAAGTAAAGTGCGGAAAGATAAAGTCATACGCTATTACATGGCTTTGGGGCAGTTACATAATAAGAGTGCGGAAAATAAAAGTCCTAATTAAACTATTACATCCCATAGGCAATTACATAATTGAAAAATAAAAGCAAGAAAAATCGTCTGAAACGGTATAACCTCGTGAATGATACAAAATCGAATACGAGAAAATTGCATAAGAAGAAAATGTTAGTAAAAATAAATATTTTGAATGAGGAAAAGGTTTTGTGTTGGTAATGACATTAATATGATAAAATAAATTTTGGTAATTTTGAATTGATTTGATAATTTAAAAACAATTAAAAGTCATTTAAATTTAAACAATTAATTAGTAATTAAATTAAATATGCATGCAAAAATAATAATTTTTATTTTAAAAATTAAATAAACATTTTTCTGATGATTATGCAAAAAATAAATATTTTTGGAGTTTTTTAGATGCATGATAAAATTATTTGAAGATAAATTAAATTAGATGAAAATATTAAAGAAAAATAAGAAAATAAGAGTTAGTTTCAAAAGAGTAAAAAAACATAGGGTCTTGTCAGGGATCGAACTGGAGACCTTGGAGAGAATCTTCCCATACACGCGCCTTTACCACTGAGCCAGAGTGTACTTGGTGTCTGGAAAATACAAACGCGTGAATTTAAGTGTACGCGTGTCATGGATTTTTAAATTCAACGCACAGTCAACCATGTGGGGTCCAGGATGCATAGATGGACGAATCGGAACGCACGGAATTGCCACGCTAGTCACGCCGGAGACAACACACGTCAACGACGCCGGAGCCCTAGCTCCGGTCGTCTTCTCCGACCAAACAAAATTCGAAACCTGCAAAATACGTGAAATAAAAAGCAAAGGGATACCTTACCCCCCTAAATCGATCATTCCGAGTTCAATGGTGGTGTTAGTTTCTCCTGAAAGTACTTGTACAAGCCGGTTCGATCGAAACAGCTCGCGAAGCCCTAGCCATGGCAAATCGGTTTTCCTACGTTCAAGCTTGCATGTAATGGTTCAAACATGATCTAATACGTACCCTGAGTTCAAATAAACACACAAAAATCATTAATAATGCATGAATTTATGAAATCGATAATCAAAAAAATACCAAATCGGAGCAAGCTTGGGAGCACGATCTGGGCAGTTTTTGCTTCGAGTAAGGGTTGGTTTTGATTGCTGGGATATCAAGGAACACGTTTGAGTGCTTAGAACACCTTGAAACTTGCTGGAAAACAAAATTCGAAATTTCCAACTTTGAGAAAATTTTGAGAATTTTAGAGTTGCTTGTATGGGCTAGGGTTTCGTCCTTGGTCTTGTGTAATGAGCTGGGTATTTATAGAGTGAAGAGTGAGAGCAAAGAGAGTGAAAAAAGATATGACATTCAATGTAAAATTATTTCCTTTCAAATAAAATCAAATTTTTGAAAATTTGATTTTCTCTTCCATATGCAAGCTAGCACGAATTTCGCAAGTCTTGTGGGCTATCTTGGTCCTCAAGTTTGATAAAAATCCAACCCATTTGAAAATATATCTTGTTTTCATATTTTATATAATTTAAATTTGAATTAAAACCTTTTAAATTCAAAAATAAATCAATAAAATAGAATGTGGTCATGGCAAGGCATCAATAGGTCACAAATAATATTATGATCAAGTTTGGATCATAAAATTATAGGCCCATTTGGAAAAAATTGGATTTTGACAAATTTCTCCTTTTGTGCAATTGTTCAAAAATGCCCAACTTCTGTAAGGTGTATTTTGCTCAATTTTCTACATTTTTGAGTTTTCTTGGACTTTTTAGAAAGCTCTAGGTGTCCTCTAAACAACCTCTTTGGTTTCATCTCAATTGGAGTTTCCACGCTCAATAAATCTTCAAAACAAAAAAGTTGACTTTTTGTTGACTTTGAAAAGGGCCTGTAATGTTTTGATCCATACCTTCAAAATGAAGCATTTTTTGAACATTCTTGTGAGACATGAAGTTGTAGAGAATTGAATTTCCTTCAAAATGAGAGATGGTGGAAAATTTCGAGAAAGTATGAAGAAGTTATGCTCACCAAAGTTTAGTTGACTTTTCACTGAAAAACCCTAATTTGGAAAGTTTGACTTTTGAGCAAATCTTGAGTTTTCTTGATGAATCATGATTAACCCTTGATCAAATGATGAATTTGACTTCAAAATGAGGATGTTGACCAAAAATCAGGAAGTTTGATCTGTATGTTGACCATGCTGACTTTTGTTCAATACAACCGATTTTCAACCATCCGAGCAATTGTTTGAGGAAACCCGACTTGTGAGGCTTGAAACTTGAAATGGAGAATCTTTGAAGCATATGAGGAGGTATGATGACCATTGGGGATGTTGGAAATCTATCCGATGTGAGGATTGCAAACCCTATTTTGGGTTGATTGTCTAGAGGGTTTGTCCGATCAACCCTCGAGGAACCTCGAGCATGGATGTATGAAATGTCTTCGTAGGAGGGCAAATTTTGGGTATGACAGCTACCCCTGTTCAATCTTCTTGTACTGGAAGGGTTAGATTGGCATGCGTGCCTTTCGTGACCTGGAGGTAGAAGATGATTGAACACTCGAGTACACCTGAAAATTTACACTCGCTGTTGATTGATGATGTAGGGGAATGGGCTTACAGATGCCATTTGGAGAAGCTGGAGACTTCACTGGGGGATGAGTCGTACGCTAGACTCAAGAACGTCGCCTGGATAGGAGAATTGTTGGAGATGGGCTTAAGATGCCATCAAGAAAGACTGACGTTGGGGAACAAGCCGTACGCTAGGCTCTGCAGATGTCCCTGAAGATAGAAGAGAATACGGAGATGGGCTTAAGATGCCATCCGGAGGGAGTCGTACGTCAGACTTCACGCTCATCTTTGAATGCAGTTATTGGTTTGTATTGGTTTTTAACCAAATATGCAGCATTCTGAAAGTGGAGAGATGTCGACAAATAGTCGGAGATGGGCTTAGGATGCCATCCAAGGCAACTGAGTCGTACGCCAGACTCTGTAGTTGTTGTTGATAATAAGAGAGTGTCAGAATAAATCGTCGTTTTGATTATTCTGAGGGGATAATGGTCGGCAGAATTTGGATAGCTTTCCTGTTATGCTTCGGGTGTTGATCCAATGCCTGTTATCGGAGGATAACTTGTGATCGTTCAGATTGTTTTCCGCCCGCTTTGCATTAATCTTGGACCTGCTGGAGGACAACTAGGGCGGTCGTTCGATAGTTTTCCCATCCGCTTCGGCATTAATCTTGGACCTGTTTGTTTCAGAAGTGATTTTCACCTGTTAGGGAAAAACAAAGGAAACTTTGATAGAATATTGTTAGTCTTATGCAGATTATGATGCATGACAATGTATATGAATGACATATGCTCAAATTATGACTTTTATGAATAATGTATGAATGATATATGTTATGGTATTTCAAAACATATCCATCTTGAAGAAGATGGATGTTCTCGCTTGGGATTCCCGCTCGCTTGGGGACGAGACGGATGAAAACCCTGCTTTTGAAAGAGAAGAAAGATATCCTTGATTCCTCCGATGCACTATCTGACCGAGTCTCGAGCCTAGATATTGTTGAGGATGGTAGAGATCGAGAGACACGCCGTTGAGGATCTTGTGTATAGACCGCCGGGGAAATTAGAGGCGATGTATTGGGGATCCCGCGTGACTGCTGGAGAGCATCCGACAACCGAGATCGGGTTAGAAGGATCCGGAGCCCTGAAATCTCTCGCCGGGGAATAAAGATGTAGTTTTCTCCGATGCACTATCTCGACCATGTTCCGAGTCCGATACCGCTGCCGGGAGGTGATAATTGTCGAGATATTTTGTGGGATACTTGCTGGTGATGAATCGTTACCGCGGAGATTGATGCAACATGGCTTAGTCTGATTGGGATCATCGCTGGGACCGACGTGATGAAGCTTGGAATGTCGGGATTAGTGGAGGAAATGTACTACTGGGAAGGTTTGTGATGAGTGACATCTCTGTGGGGATTGTACTTTGCAGGGGAATGTATTGGTGACTTCCGTCGTCATCTCAATTCCTAGAGCCTGTAGTAATTATCCTCATTTGTTCACTTTTCGCATGTTTGTAAACAGATTTTTATTGTCAGATGCATATAATCATTCAAAACAAACGTTGGACTTTATGCAAATAACAAATAGCAAAAATTGTAAAGAGAAAACTTGTATTAATTTGAAATGCGGCGTATGGCCAAGTAATTTGTACACAAGAAAAGGTAAAAAGCTATGCGGAAACAATCTCGTTAAGTTCCAACTATGCTAGTACTCATATATTTCAACTATCTCATCTCCTTGCTGTCAGTAGAAAGTGAGTAAACTGACCTTCGCCATTTGAATCTTGAATGCTGATGGTAGTAGTCTAGAAGTAGGTGATCTGAATGAGACATAGTCGTACGCTTAAATCCCTAACTTTTGCCTAGACCGCCCTTTCGGGTTTTCAGTCTACCGGGATACCCTTTTTTGCCCAAGCCGCCTTTTCAGGTTTTCGACTTGCCGGGTGTACATTTTTTGTATATATATCCTTAAATTTTGCCCGAACCCTTTTGGTTTGCCAGGATGCCCTTATTTTTGCCTAGGCCGGTCGACCTAGCGGGTCTCTTTTATGCGTAGTATTTTTTGACTATGTCTGCATTCACAGGGTGTGGGAAGTCTTCGCCATCCATGGTGCTAAGTATCATAGCTCCGCCGGAAAATACTATTTTGACTACAAATGGTCCCTCGTAGGTGAGAGTCCACTTGCCCCTGGGATCACCTTGTGGAAGGATGATGCGCTTGACTACTAGATCACCGACTTGGTAGACTCGGTGCTTGACCTTCTTGTTAAATGCTCTGATCACTCATTTCTGATAAATCTGTCCATGGCAGATGGACGCGAGTCGTTTCTCATCAATCAAGTTGATCTGGTCAAGGCAATTTTGGATCCAATCGTCTTCTCCTAACTCGCGACTGGAGGACTCGGTCGAGGGTATCTCGAACTCGACGCTGTAGGACTTCTTCCATACCGCACACAAGAGAGAAGGGGTTGCCCGTTGATGTTCGATCAGAAAAGCGATAACCATGAAGAGCAAATGGTAACATCTCATGCCAATCTTTGTAAGTCACTGTCATCTTCTGTATGATCTTCTTAATGATCTTGTTGGCGGCTTCCACAGCGCCATTCATCTTAGGCCGATAAGGAGAAGAGTTGTGATGCTTGATCTTGAACTGCGCGCAGAGTTCGGTGATCATCTTATTGTTGAGATTAGAGCCGTTATCTGTGATAATCCTTTCGGGAGTGCCATACCGACAAATAAGATTATGTTTGATGAACCGAGCCACGACATTCTTGGTAACAGATGCGAACGAGGCTGCTTCTACCCACTTGGTGAAATAGTCAATTGCCACAAGGATGAAACGATGTCCGTTGGAAGCTGTGGGCTTGATTTCTCCGATCATGTCAATGCCCCACATTGCAAAAGGCCAAGGAGCTGTTAGAACATTCAGAGATACTGGAGGTACGTGCACTTTGTCTGCATAAATCTGGCATTTGTGACAAGACCGAGCATAATGGTGACAATCAGCTTCCATGGTGGACCAATGGTAACTTGTTCTCAAAATCTTCTTAGCCATCGTATGACCACTGGAGTGGGTACCAAACGCGCCTTCATGTAACTCTTCCATAATATGTTCCGCTGTTTTCCGATCTACACAGCGGAGTAAGCACAAGTCGTGGTTGCGCTTGTACAGAATGCCGTTGCTGAGGAAGAATTTGGATGCGAACCTTCTCAAAAACTTCTTATCGTTGATGATACCATGGATATTCCCTAATTTCAAGATACCTCTTCACATCGTAGTACCAAGGCTTCTTTGTATCAAGCTCATAACAAGATGCCGGTTCATCAAACTTTTCAATGATGATCTGGGGAGCCTCGTTGTCCCATCTGACCTTGAACATAGATGACATAGTAGCTAACACATCTGCCAACTAATTCTCTTCTCGTGGAATATGATTGAAAGTTATCTCTTCAAAGTAGGATCAAACTCGAACATGCTCTCGATACGGAATGAGATTCGGATGTTTCAGATCCCACTCGCCTTAATCTCGACCGATCACTAAAGTCGAGTCTCCATATACTTGCAAGAACTTGATTCTTAAGTCAATAGCGCTTTGATACCCATGATGCACGCTCAGATTCGCCATGTTGTTAGTGCAATCGAAACATAATCGCGGTGAAAGGAGTGTCTCACCAGGAGATGTAATGATGGCGCCAATGCCATTGCAAGCGCGTTTGAGGCTCCATCAAAGACCATTGTCCATCGGGATCCTTGTTCAGTCCTTCGTCTCGTCCTCGGTTCTTCTAATCAGTAATTAACAAAACATCTTCGTCTCGAAATTGAATCGCATAGATCGATAGTCATCTACGGCTTGATGAGCCAAATGATCACCACTACACTTCCTTTGATTGCTTTCTAAGAAGTATACTGATGTCGATTCGGTCGATCATTTGCCATCTTGCTATTCTTCCCGAGAGAGCTGGTTTCTCAAATATGTATTTTATTGGATCCATCTTTGAAATCAACAAGGTGTGAGTCAACATATACTGCCTTAGTCGATTTCAAGCCAAAGCGCTGCAAGTTTTCTCGAGCTGTGAGTATCTTGTTTCATAGTCGCTAAACTTTTTGCTAAGGTAGTATATTGCATACTCTTTTCGACCAGACTCGTCATGTTGCCCCAACACACACCCCATTGAATTCTCTAACATTGTCAAGTACATGATAAGAGGTCTTCCTTCAGTAGGCGGCATCAGGATAGGAGGATTCTGTAGGTACTCCTTGATTTTGTCAAAAGCGACCTGGAAATCGTCGTTCCATTCCACTACTTGATCTTTCTTGAGTAACTTGAAGATTGGCTCACAAGTAGCAGTTAGATGTGCAATGAATCTGCAATGTAGTTCAATCGCCCAAGAAACCTCGACTTCTTTCTAAGGGAGTCGGCATTTCTTGAATAGCTTTAACCTTGGCAGGGTCAACCTCAATACCTTTACCACTGACAACAAACCCTAGGATTTTACCGGATCTGACTCCAAAGGTGCACTTGTTGGGGTTAAGTCTCAACCTGTACTTTTTCAACCTATCAAACAGTTTCCGCCAATGATCAAGATTTTCTTCTTTAGTCTGTGATCGAGCTATCATGTCGTCGACATAGACCTCTATCTCGTGATGAATCATGTCATGAAATAACGTCACCATAGCACGCTGATAAGTGGCGCCCGCGTTCTTCAGTCCGAACGGCATAACCTTGTAGCAGAAAGTGCCCCACTGTGTAACGAAGTTGTCTTTTCCATGTCTTCGGGAGCCATTTTGATCTGATTGTAACCGGAGAAACCATCCATGAAGGAGAAAACTTTATGTTGAGCGGTGTTGTCAACCAAAACATCGATATGAGGAAGTGGAAAATCGTCTTTCGGACTCGCTTTGTTCAGATCTCTGTAATCCACACACATTCGTACCTTGCCATCCTTCTTGGGCACAGGCACCACATTAGCCACCCACTATGGATAGGAAATAACAGCTAAGAAACCAGCATTGAATTGCTTCATAACTTCGGCTTTGATTTTCTCTGACATCTCAGGACGCATGCGACGAACCTTCTGTTTCACTGGGAGAAAACCTTCTTTTGTTGGTAACCGGTGTACCACAATATCAATGTCCAAACCTGGCATGTCTTCGTATGACCAAGCAAAAACCTCAATATAGTCTCGTAGCATCTGAATCAATCTTTCCTTGACACTGTTCTCAAGACCCGCTCCTATCTTGATTTCTTTTTTGTCTTCATCAGTACCCAAATTCACAACCTCAACTGGCTCTTCATGTGGCTGTATAACTCAATCTTCTTGTTGTAGCAGCCTGACAAGTTCTCCTGGCACTTCACAATCTTCCTCACCTTCGTCTTCGGCTTGGTAGATCGGATTATCGAAGTCATATTTAGCAATAGCATAGCTGTTATCAACGAGATTCGGAGTGATTCTGCAGTGTATCACGTGGGTGTGTGTAAGAAACACATAGCTTTTTGAAGGGGTGATAAAGTAAAAGAAAGAAAGCAACAATTAATGCAAAAGTCCAACGATTTTATTGAATGAAAATATGCAAATGATAGATAATAACCCTCACAAACGAGCCATGATGCCCTGGGCAAGGCACTAGGCTTTAGAGTTTATTGTTCAAAACACAGAAAATACGAAAAGCAAAACAAAACAAAAGCAATTACTCCTATCTAAAGGAGATTGGTATGACGTCTTCAGTCTTCCAATTGCTGAGTTCGTTGTCAAGAGTTGGGAAGATCCACTTGCTGATGTTGAAGTCGTTGTCGTCGCCTTCTATAGCATGAACTCCATTCTGGCTGATGCGGAAAGGAAGTTGGTCGGCACATTCGCGGCGTATCATCTTCTGACCCTTGATGGTGAAGCCTAAACCAGTCTTGTTAGATTTGAAAGGAAGATCAGGGAGCTGACCCCAAATAGTACTATTTCCTTCTTCAACAGCAGCTTGGGCATCTTTCAACGAGGCCATCCTGGGCGGAACTTGTGCAACTTCAGGAGTGACGGGAGAGTCAACAGGCACGACTCTGAGGATTGTTTCGAAAGCTTGACAGGGAGTCTCGACAAATTCACCTTCCATCTCGAGGTATCGGAATGACTGTAGATGACTGACCATGTATTCCTCTTCACCACATACTGTAACAATCTTCCCCTCCACTGGGTATTTCAGCTTCTGATGCAGGGTAGAGGTAATAGCGCCTGCCCCATGTATCCAAGGGCGTCCGAGTAGGCAAGAGTAAGCTGGACGGATGTCCATGACAAAGAAAGTGGAGTCAAAAGTCTGGGAACCGACTTTAATAGATAGAATGAGCTCTCCAAATACTGTTCGCTTAGAACCATCAAAAGCTCTCACAATAACGTCACTGGGTTTCAAAACCAATCCTTCAACATCAAGTCGATCAAAAGCGGTCTTTGGCAGGATGTTCAGAGCGGAACCGGTATCCACCAAAACATGAGACAATGTAGTGCCCTTGCATTCAACAGAGATGTGCAATGCTTTATTGTGTTTCCTTCCGGCAGGAGTCAAATCAGCATCAGAGAAGCTTAGGCCGTTGTTGACAGTCAGGCTAGCAATACAAACTTAAAATTAATCAGTAGTAGTGTCTTGCGGTACGTGAGCATTCTTCAGAAACTTCACTAAGGCTTTAGCATGAGCCTCGGAGCACAAGAGCAGAGCAAGCATGGAGATTTTGGACGGAGTCTGTCCCAACTGTTCCACAACATTGTAGTCACTCTTCTTGATGATCTTCAGAATTTCCTCCATTTCTTGTTTGGAGGTGTCTTCAGTAACTTCCTTTGGTACTTCTGTCTGAGCAGGATGAGTCACTGGTTCTTTCCCTCTAGTCTCGGGAACTGGTTGAATAGCTGGAATGCGAGGTGGAGTCGCAGTATCTTTTGGAGGAGAGATATCTGGAGAGAATAGGGAACTGGTCTAGGAGAAGTAATGATGAGAGGTTCCACTCTAGGCACAAAATCAGCAGAGGAAATCCTTACAACGTTAACATTAGCATAGTCTTCTGGGAAATCGTCACCCCATCCGGTCGCCTTAACATCTTCAATAGGAATCTTGTAGCTTTCAGGAACAGTATACTTCACCATGTAATCAAACTTTCCACTTGGCTGCCCCAAGGTATCCCATGCAGACGGTACAGCTTCATTCACATCTTCGATCTTCAGTTTCTTAGACATGTCTTCACACAGACTCTCCACAGGTGGTTTCAGGAATAGTATTTCACGGTTATCCATCATGCACTGAACACGTCTTCTCAACCAAGCACAACCATCAAGTGCAGATGGGCACCAACGGCAGTTCTCTGGGCATCCCGGATTGACACCGGCTTGCAGCAAATTCTTCTTTACAGTCATCAGAGGAATAGTCAGGTCATCTATGTTGAAAACATAAGAGTTTTCCCCAACAGCATTGGAACTTTTGTCATGGTTAGGCATAGGCGCGTTGATCACATTTGGAGTCTCCATAGGAGGATCAAACTCAATCTGCTTAGCTTCAATCATATCTTGAATCTTGTTCTTTAGAGCCCAACAGTTGTCAGTGTCGTGCCCTGGGCTGTTAGAGTGGTAAGCACACTTAGCATTAGGATTTTATCTTGGAGAAGAAGTGTTGACACTCTGAGGAGGATCCTTCAAAGTAATTAGCTCTGCTTTCAACATGTGTTGCAAGGCTTGCGACAATGGCATGTTGATCTTCGTAAACTGTCTTCGTGGCGCGTTCTGGTTACGCGTGTTGTCTCGCTGAGGTTGTGCTGATGCAGGATTAGAGATTACAACTGCCCCCACAGATTGAGCGCGATCGGTCTTGGCTCAGCTTTTCTGACCATACACAGCATTGGTTTCTTTCTTACCACCAAAAGATCTCTTCGCAGCATTTGATGACGACTCTACCTGAATCTTTCCACTCTTGATACCAGCTTCAATACGCTCTCCTGTCAATATCAGCTCGGTGAACCCGGCTGAAGAGTTTCCAATCAGATGATTGAAGAATGGGCCTGTCAGTGTTCCCATAAACATATCAACCAACTCCCTATTGGACAAGGGTGGTTGAACTCTGCCTGCTAGATCTCTCCATTTCTGAGCATATTCTTTAAACTTCTCGTCACGACCCATAGACATGCTCCGTAGTTGCATGCGAGTGGGTGTCAATTCAGCATTGTACTCATACTGTCTATTGAAAGCATTCGCTAAGTCACTCCAAGTACGGATACGGTCATTCTCTAGCTGATAATACCATTCCAATTGAGTTCCGGACAAACTCTCTTGAAAATAATGCATCCACAGCTTTCTATCATCAGTGTGGGGGTTGATCTCCTGGACAAAGGATTTCAAATGCAGCTTCGGACAGGAAATGCCATCATACTTGGAAAAAGTAGGAAATTTGAACTTGGGAGGAATCACCACACCGGGAACAAGACTCAGATCATCAAAATTCAGCCCTGACATTTTCAAGTTTTCCACAGCATTTAGACGGTCTTCAAGTTGTTTGTACTTGTTAGTGTTTTTAGTTGGCATTAATTTTGGTAAAACTAGGCTATAGCAATTTCTTGATAAATGTCATGACATTCAGAGATTGAAGATAAATCCTACTTGCTAAGGATGTTAAAGAACACCGTAACCGAAGCTAAAGTTGTTGGAAATTTAAAAATAATCGATGTCATAATGTATGTTATGACATTCGGTGACATTCTGCTCTAGAACTGCTTTTTCCGAGACTTTCGAAGTTTGTTGAGCTGCTAAATATTGTTTTTCTGTTATTAGAAAGCATGCTTACGTGGCTGCTAGGTTAATCTTAATTAAACCTAAATTGGTTGTTGAAAAGACCATGTTTTTAGGATTAAATTAAGTGAACCCTAGCTATCTTTATGGAAGCCCAAGACCAAGTTTCGTGGATCGCTTCTATAAAAGGAATTCAACCCTTACACTGTCAGGCCTCGGAATTTATTGAAGATATAGCAGGTTGTTATTTGTGTAACGTTAGGAGAGTTACCGTTGTATTGTGTAATTTAGTTTCTCTTGTGAGCCAAGCAACTATCAATTGATAAGTGCATTGGACTAGGATTTGTTTGTAAGGGTAGTTTATCACTCAAAGCTTTAAAGCACGAGTGTTTGTCTCTTGATTGAAAGCTTTGAAGCGAGATCAAGATAGTTTATTGAAGTGTGTCTTCACAATTCAATTATTTAATAGGTTGATATCATCGCCGTGATTGAGGGGAGTGAGTAGGAACTCGGATCTAAGTAGGACTTAGGTTGAAGTTGCATTGGGTAGGTTTTGTGAAGGAGATAAACTGGTTGGTTTATTCTGAATTAATTCTACTAATAGTGAATTTCCTCCCGGCTTGGTAGCCCTCGATGTAGGTGTAGTTAGACACCGAACGGTAAACAACTTATTGTGTTCTTTACTGCTGTTTAAATTTATTGTGTAAATTGTTAACAGAGTGTCAGATAGTGTGTCATAACATTCTTTGTGACATCACGTATCTGTTGCCAGGAATTTCAGTACTTGTCATCTTCATTAGAGTACTGGTCATTATCATATTGATCTTCTCTCTCTTTCTCAGGCTCACGCTGACTGCCTTCTTCATTGCCCTTGACACTCCCCTCAGTCTTGACACTTACTTCTGAGAGCTCTATCCGGCTGACCACTTTAGGACCGCCTTTGTAACGTCTACCCATGTTGAGAGCACGAACGACCCTCTTATTTTTGTTGATGAGCTTCTTCAGATCCTCTTGGCCTTGGACCAAGCTAGTGAACATCTCCTGGAACTGAGCATTCTGAGCCTGGAGATCTTTGACAGTCTGTTCAAGAGATATTTCTGCTACAATAAATAGCGAGAAAATGAGAAAACCGATCTTCAATGTACCTGTTATGAGATGTTATGCTATGATAATGCAATGTTTATGCAAATGCAATGCAATGTTTTCAAGGACCTTAGAGATTTAAATTTGTTTAAACAAGCACGAACAAACATTTATTAGTTCTCTTTTTATTCTCTTTTTTTTAAGTACAAAAGATAGTTCAAAATAATAAAAGAAAAGCATAAAAATCCTAAAGCTTCTAAGTCTCCCATGGGCGCTTCCTCTTGGTTCCGAGGTAGGCGTTGATGTTCCGCCTCGTGAAGTAGCTTGGTCAACTCTAGCACTTTCTTCTCGCTGCATAGCACCGAGCTTCAATGTATCCCTTTCTTCTTAAGTCGAATCCAGATCTCTTCAAGTCTTCAAAATCGTAGGCATGTCGATGGAGAAAGATAGGGTACGTCACCTATAGCAATAGGTTCCATAATTACGGGTAGAACAGGCGTGAATGGCATCATGAAGTTTTGAGCTCGAGCTCGCACCCATTTGAGGTAAGGTTCCCAAGGAATGGAGTTTTGGTGCCCCAAAGTCTTGGTATCAGTCTTCTTTACCATGTCTCAAGCGTATAAACCTTCCTGTAATTTCGAGATCGTGGTTGTAGTCGAACACAATATCTTGGAGAAGTATATCATGCGGGCCATCTCTTCGAGCATAACCAAACTGACGTAGATCTAGAGAAGGGTTGTAAGTAATACCTCCCCTTATGCCAAGGAGTGGTACATTAGGGAATTCTCCAACGCTCAATGAAAGTGAAGTCCTTTTGAGAGAAAAGACTCCAACGGATATCTGAATGAGAGAGTGACATTAGTCTTTGAGACCACTTCAATCTTTGCTCGTTCTTCAAAACTGATGGAGGAAGGTGCAAAATAAACCACCTGGAAAGTAACGGTATGCAACACATGAGAGTTCCTTGTCTCTTAGTAGTACGAGTGTGGAGAGAATGTAAGATGTCTCTGAGTAAAGTAGGCACTGGATTGCGGGTAAGAAACAACTTGATGGCGCTGACATCTATGAATTGATCCGAGTTAGGAAATAGAACCAAACCATAGATTAGCAAGGCCACAATGTCTTCAAATGCATGGAAACTCATAACTTTAAGGAACTCTCGGGCTTTCTTAATTAGGAACTTGGCAAGTAAACCCTTAACTCCACTTCTGGTTTCCCAATTGGCTTCAATGTCTGAGCACTTTAGGTGTAATAATGAAGCAATGTTTTCGTACCTGGGAACCTTTTCTAAACCGGTGAATGGCATTTAGTCAAGAATAGGTATCCCAAGTAGCTTAGAGAACTCTTCCAAGGTAGAAACTAACTGATAATCTGGGAATGTAAAGCAATGGTGTTTCGGATCAAGAACCTGAATAAGACATGCATCATATCTTCCAAACCGAGATAACCAAGTTAAGTAGATAACCATGTCTTTTGATGAACTGAGCATGGTCGGGAATCTCCGAAACGAATTCTTTGAGCTGAGAAGGTATACCCATGAAGTTGATTCAGATAGTCTTTCTAGAAGCCATAATTACTACAAAACAGAGCAAAGATAAATCCCTAGGTCCTTGAAATAGTTAGAAATGATATGCAATGCGATGATGTCATGATGTCATGTTTAGCACACACAAACAATTCACACAATGAGCCTAGGTTTAAGGCTTGCATGAGGTATAAGTGATTACCCCACCAAAAGTTTGAGTTGGTTCATCCTGTCCTAAAATAGTAACCGGGTTCTAGGAGTCTCATATCATTGATCTTTCTCAGAGGCTTATTTCAATACGACTACCAAATGGTCGATAGAAAATATCCCAAAAGTCGGATCTTAATGAGCGTAGCATCGAGTATCAGCCAACCTTAGTCTGCACCAAAGCCGGCCATCTCACTACCTTCTAATGGCCAAGATGGGTCAATTAAGGTTCTAAAAGTTTAGTTAGTGCTGATGACACCACGCAGAAGCCAAATACTATCCTCAACTTGGAAATGAAGAGTATCAGGACATCCAAAGTGTCACACTAACGTAGCCACCATGTTGACCGTTTCGATATACGTCTAACGGTCGCGATGATTTATTGCTACTTACCTAAAAGGAAACCCGGATCCGGGTGTAGGATCCCCCACAAATATATAATACCCAAGCAACCCTTAAAGATAAAGCAAGCAAGTCAAACAGAAAACAGTAAAGATGATCTAAAAATCCCTAAGGCATTCTCTCTTTAAGGGTGTTTCCCCGACAGAGTCGCCAGTTCTGTAATACGGCGAACTGACTTTGAGAATTTTGTATCGCAAATGTGCGGATAGCAAGAGTCGCCACCGACTTTTCTTTTATCCAATTAAGGGAAGGTAAAAAGTACAGAAAAAGACCTTCGTTAGATTCTGAGTAAGGGAGAAGGTTATGAAAAGGGAAGGTATTAGCACCCCTTTCCATCCGTAGTTATCTACGAGCTCTTAGTTGCTCTTAGGTCATTTTAAAAGGTGCTTTCTGTGTGTTTGACAAAAATGTTTTGAAAAGGCATTTCGCTTTGACTTTGTAATGATTCATGTAGGAATGTATACAAAGTGTTCGGAAATGTTTCGTTTTTTTGAAAAGAGTTTGAACTTTGACAAAAGTGTGAGGTGCAAAAAGTATTTGATAGAGCAAGCAACTAAAAGTCTTATTACCTACTCAAAATTGGTCGTTTTCGTGTTATTTTACTTTCCTTTAGAATAGCGCTATCCATACCATTAGTTGGTAGGTAACCCTATTCGTTGGATGTAAGAGGGACATTCGAAGGGACATCGGGTGGTCAGAAGGCAACTTGTAGGAAGTATCCTAGCACATTCGGGGACTATCATCATTTTCGTAGGCAACAATCGAGGGTCAAGATCATGTATTCGTAGGTGACATCGTGGGTCTATGATCGTTGTATCGAAGGGACTATGATGATTTGTTTTGAAGGCAACGGTGCTAGAATACCTCTACGTTCGAGGGACTTGACCATTTGAATTCGTAAAGGCAACGAGAGAGAATTACCCTAAGGGTGCATGTGAAAAGAGTGTGTCAATTCGATATTTTTGTATTGGAGTTATGAGTGATCTATGTCCAATTTTATCTTGCCATACACGCCTAATTAGCAGTTTATAGGTGCGTAAAGTAAATCATGGAAAGTAAAGTGCGGAAAGATAAAGTCCTACGCTATTACATGGCTTTGGGGCGTTACATAATAAGAGTGCGGAAAATAAAAGTCCTAATTAAACTATTACATCCCATAGGCAATTACATAATTGAAAAGAAAAGCAAGAAAATCGTCTAAACGTTATAACCTCGTGAATGTATACAAAATCTAAATACGAGAAAATTGCATAAGAAGAAAATGTTAGTAAAAATAAATATTTTGAATGAGGAAAAGGTTTTGTGTTGGTAATGACATTAATATGATAAAATAAATTTTTAGTAATTTTTGAATTGATTTGATAATTTAAAACAATTAAAAGTCATTTAAACAATTAATTAGTAATTAAATTAAATATGCATGCAAAAATAATAATTTTTATTTTAAAAATTAAATAAACATTTTTCTGATGATTATGCAAAAAATAAATATTTTTGGAGTTTTTTAGATGCATGATAAAATTATTTGAAGATAAATTAAATTAGATGAAAATATTAAAGAAAAATAAGAAAATAAGAGTTAGTTTCAAAAGAGTAAAAAAACAAAGGGTCTTGCCAGGGATCGAACTGAAGACCTTGGAGAGAATCTTCCCATACACGCGCCTTTACCACTGAGCCAGAGTGTACTTGGTGTCTGGAAAATACAAACGCGTGATAAGTATAACGCGTGTCATGGATTTTGGAATTCAACGCATACGTCACCATGTGGGTCCAGGATGCATAGATGGACGAATCGGAACGCGCGGAATTGCCACGCCACTCACGCCGGAGTCAACACACGTCAACGACGTCGGATCCCTAGCTCCGGTCGTCTTCTCCGACCAAACAAAATTCGAAACCTGCAAAATACGTGAAATAAAAAGCAAAGGGATACCCTACCCCCCTAAATCGATCATTCCGAGTTCAATGGTGGTGTTAGTTTCTCCTGAGAGTGCTTGTACAAGCCGGTTCGATCGAAACAGCTCACGAAGCCCTAGCCATGGCAAATCGGTTTTCCTACGTTCAAGCTTGCATGTAATGGTTCAAACATGATCTAAACGTACCCTGAGTTCAAATAAACACACAAAAATCATTAACAATGCATGAATTTATGAAATCGAAAATCAAAAAAATACCAAATCGGAGCAAGCTTGGGAGCACGATCTGGGAAGTTTTTGCTTCGAGTAAGGGTTGGTTTTGATTGCTAGGATATCAAGGAACACGTTTGAGTGCTTAGAACACCTTGAAACTTGCTGGAAAACAAAATTCGAAATTTCCAACTTTGAGAAAATTTTGAGAATTTTAGGGTTGCTTGTATGGCCTAGGGTTTCGTCCTTGGTCTTATGTAATGAGTTGGGTATTTATAGAGTGAAGAGTGAGAGCAAAGAGAGTGAAAAAGATATGACATTCAATGTAAAATTATTTTTTTCAAATAAAATCAAATTTTTGAAAATTTGATTTTCTCTTCCATATGCAAGCTAGCACGAATTTCACAAGTCTTGTGGGCTATCTTGGTCCTCAAGTTTGATAAAAATCCAACCCATTTGAAAATATATCTTGTTTTCATATTTTATATAATTTAAATTTGAATTAAAACCTTTTAAATTAAAAAATAAATCAATAAAATAGAATGTGGTCATGGCAAGGCATCAATAGGTCACAAATAATATTATGATCAATTTTGGATCAAAAAATTATAGGCCCATTTGGAAAAAATTGGATTTTGACAAATTTCTCCTTTTGTGCAATTGTTCAAAAATGCCCAACTTCTGTAAGGTGTATTTTACTCAATTTTCCATATTTTTTAGTGTTCTTGGACTTTTTAGAAATCTCTAGGTGTCCTCTAAACAACCTCTTTGGTTTCATCTCAATTGGAGTTTCCATGCTCAATAAATCTTCAAAACAAAAAGTTGACTTTTTGTTGACTTTGAAAAGGGCCTGTAATGTTTTGATCCATACCTTCCAAATGAAGCATTTTTTGATGAATCATGATCAACCCTTGATCAAATGATGAATGTGACTTCAAAATGAGGATGTTGACCAAAAATCAGGAAGTTTGACTGTATGTTGACCACAGTTGACTTTTTGTTCAATACAACTGATTTTCAACCATCTGAGCAATTGTCTGAGGAAACCTGACTTGTGAGGCTTGAAACTTGACATGGAGAATCTGTGAAGCATATGAGGAGGTATGATGACCATTGGGGATGTTGGAAATCTATCTGGATGTGAGGATTGCCAAACCCTAGTTTGGGTTGATTGTCTAGGAGAGGGTTTGTCTGATCAACCCTTGAGGAATCCTTGAGCATGGATGTATGAAATGTCTTCAGAAGTAGGAGGGAAAATTTTGGGGTATGATAGCTGGCAGCGTCCAAAAATCCAACCTATTACACTCAGTTTGTGGCGCCAACAGGATGACGCGACGTGAACTGGAACTTACTAAGGTCGCGGCGCGAAAGGGAGTTCGCGGCGCGTACTGAGATGATTTGGTCTTAATTTTCTGATTTTGAGTTTTGCCCAAATTTAAGTACTTTGGCTAGGGGAATTCTAGTAGACTTTTATGAATAAGATATTACTAGTAATTAGTAAGGAATGACATAGGAATCAATTAGAAAGAGTTCCAAATTAATATGTCAAGAATGTAAGTTGCCTCTACCGATTAATCAAAATGGGAAGAATCGAGGAAATGGCTCGTATACGCTAGTAAGTTATCGTGGCATGTTCTTTTGTTGAATCCATGTTGAATGTAATGAATTATTGTTGTTGAAAGTGGTTGTTGTTGAAATTTTTTGTTAGTAATTAATAAGGAATGATACCGGAATCGATTGGAAATAGTTTTGTTAGTTTGTGTTGGTGGTTGTACGCGATATAGTGAATTAACCGAAATTGAAGGAATTGAGGTAGTGTGCCATTATAATAAACTAAGATAAGTGATTATATTGGTAGAAAGTTTGTTAAATAAGTGAAAATATGGTTGTATGGTTTTATTACATTAGGTTGGATCATGTACATTATATGAATACCGACAAGAGCGAAATGGTTGACAATAATGGATGGTGTTTTGTTAGCCGAGGTATTGTAGTAGCGTTGAAATAGTAAAAGTCGGCTAGTTGTCGTATTGTGGACTAGTAGTATACTTAATGACTAGAATCAATTCTAATTCAATAGTGAATGGATAGTAACGTGATGGTTGTTGAAAGTAGTTCCGAATAGAAATGCTAGCAATCCAAACCGATGAACAGTTGACTAGAATTAGATGGAAACAATCTGAATGATTGTAAGTTGAATCATATAAATAAGTTACCTAGAGATTAATGTAGTAACTAGTAGTGGATTATTGAGTGGATGAGAATAATATATGTGGGTATTAAGTTGTAGGCTTTTTAGCCAGTGATGAGTTGTTGTTAATTACGTTGATTACGTCGTAGGCCTCTAGCCAATGTTGAGTTGATTATGTTGAGTTGTTTATGTTGAGTTGATTATGTTGAGTTGTTGATATTGAGTTGATTATGTTGAGTTGTTTATGTTGAGTCGATTATGTTGAGTTGACTACGTTGAGTTGATTATGTTGTAGGCTTTTAGCCAATGTTGTATTGTCGTTGATATGTTGTTTACGCTGTAGGCCTATGGCCAGTGTTGAAATGGAAATTACGTTGTTGTTGTGTGTTGTCATTGAGTTTCCGTAGTTGATCGAGTTGATGTTGTGGTTTGGTCTCATGGCATATATTGCATTATTATGTTGAAGTCTTATGCCTTGGCCTTGATGGCAAACACGTTGGCCGTTGGGGACAAAGTTGATTATGTTGAAGGCTTATGCCTTGGCCTTGATGGCAAACACGTTGGCCATTGGGGGAAAAGTTGATTATGTTGAAGGCTTATGCCTTGTGCCTCAGAATTACTGGCAAATGATTACGTTGGGAGTTTTACTCTAATGGTACCACATGCATATGCACAGTTGAGTCGCATTAAATTCGCATAATTATAGTTGTTATGTTGATGCGTCGGTTGATTTACGTTGTTGTTGTTATTCACAAATTGTGAAATAGTTGTTACATTGTGTTGGAAATGTTGTTGTAATCGTTGTTGGTATTTGTCGATATAACTGTTGTTTTGATTATGTGAAGCGATGAATTATATGATCTACATTCTAATATATTATTTATCATGAATTCAATTATATTGGTAGATATCTCACCCTTTCATTTGTTTCGCCATTGCCTTTATACTAGTAATGTGCAGGTATTCGAGAATGAAGAATTTAGTTGATGTTAGTCCAAGTCGGTCTAGTTGCTCTGATACGTAGCACTCGGGGGATGTTTAGTTTATGTCATTTCAGTTGTTGTTATTGATGTTGTATTTTAAGTTGAATAATAACAAGTACTATGATGTTTTCAAGTTGTCTTAATTTAATAAAGATGAATACTTATGAATTTCCGCTGCATGTTAAATAAAATATTTGTTTGTTTTAAAAGCTGAAGCAAGAGTTATTGACCCCCTGATAATAATAGTGTTATGTATCTGATGTGTTTATGTTGTTAAAGTCGTAATGTGGCATCCCATGTGTTGTATGAAAATTAAAATACCGATTTTCCTTATATTTTTGGTAGAATTTGTGTTACATTGGCATTGAAACACCAAGAACACTAGATGCCCTCCTCCTTAAGGCTCGATATACATCCAATATGAGGAGAAGGATGCATCAATTACGACGACATTGCAACATGAATGACCTCGCCAGTCGCCCCGACGAGAGGGCATAAACTGACAGAGATAAATTTTTCTGTTATTACTGATAGAGCATCATGTGCTCTTAAGTAAATTACAATGTATTTAGAAAGAGAAATTCCTAATAAACACTTATCATTGCCCTCATAATTTTTATAATTGGCCAATAATTTTATTATAAAATACACTAATTAACACATGTACCTTTGGTATGATATAAGCAAATCGCCCCTCATGGACACAATCGATCGCGATATATGTTCCCCGCGAAAACAACTTCTTGGCAAACATATGTTCTTCGCAAACAACCTAGCAAGCATACGGTCCCCACATCCGAGTAAAAACAGTAAGGGGCATACTATCTCAAAAACCTACATGGGGAAGAACTTGCTCACTCATAAAACGCCGAAAAACTTAAAAAATACTATAGGTAAGGTGCAAACTTTCGACATGCCCCTGATTACCATCCGAGTATTAAGAGCTCGATACCAAGCGCACGCCCCGGTACCAGCGATGCGCCACAAACACGACTTTAAGGGATCCTCGCTCCACATATATAACGAGCCAGATCCTTGCCTCGACACGAGGGACTCAAACGAGCCTTGTTGTCTAAGTACCACGCTCGGTAGAACACCTAATTCGTGATGGGACGTTCACGCCACCGACCACAAGTCTTTAATCAAGACTTGAGTTCCGGATCAAGCCCGGTAAACAAACTGTTACCCTTCGACTAGTCACCCTACACTAGTAAAGACATACATTAAACGAGCAAACCCCCCAAACACTTAGCAAAAAATACTTGTAAAATAGCTCAAAACTACGAGCGTACCGACGAATAAACAATGTATGAGCATGTCCTCGTAAAAATCACAAAACGTCTCTATCACAGATGACAAGCGCCATCAAATGCACTTTCCTCCTTAGTGCCCAGGATGGCTTTAAGTTGTCACTTTTGTGCCTAGAAGCAACGACTTGGGGGCTACTATTTTGGACTGCCCGAAGGGATGTTGGGCAAGCCATCTCTCCGAGCCTGGTAGCGTGTCGAACGAACCGAAAGGCCTCCAAAGGGCATCATCCTCCCGCTCCGCATAGCTGAACTCGTCGCCGACGTGTCGAGCGGATCGATCAACTCTCTTAATCGAGGTTATGCCCGTTATGTCCCCATCCGTCGACATAATCTAGTTTGAAGCATTTCGCTTCGTTGATTGTGTCACAGATCGCTATATTCACGGATCCGCTTATCTAGGCCCAAATATAGCAATCAATGAGAATCCTCCTATCATCATTATATAAACCCTCATATCTTTGAGTGCAAAGTATCACATTCTTACTCTAACAACCCTAATATTCTTTGTTCTCATCCCGATCACTTGTTTACTTTAGCATCTAATGCCTTGGGTGTACACTACCCTCCTCAACATCAACTTGTTCGAAGGATCTCCATTCACTCCGGTCATCTCCAATTCTGATCATTTATTCAGATCAAGAGTTAAATAATAATTATTAATTGTAATGACATTTAGGTGTATGAAAATCCATCATTAAAATTGATTTAGTCAGATGATTTTGATAGTAATCTTTTTTATTATATTAAGAGAAGATTAAAGTATAAATTAACTAAACATAAGTTATTTTTGAAAATTAAGTATAAATTAACGCGACATGATAATTGGTTTTGAAAATTATTATTAATTTGGTTAGCAAATGAAGTTTTGACCAGAAAATAACCCAAAATCAGTTATAAGCAAATAAACAAGACTTTAATGGTGGTGTAAAAAAAATTTATATATAATCAAATTATTTTAAAATGTTAAATTATAAAATCACTTTAAAATTGAAAGTATGATTAGATGCTTTACATGATAAAAATATTTTACATTCTGAATGCATCATCTATTTTCTCAATAGCTAATGTTCAAAACACTACATTTTCATATATTACAAATGAGTTAAATTAAATTCATTACTTTATTATTTTAATAAATTTATCTTTTCTCATAGCAAGGCAAGGCATCAAAGAGTTGTTTTCTACACTTTGTGAGTTGTGACAGCCTAAAACAAAACATTTAGTAGCAGCATAGAACCATATAATATCTACAATTATTCTTATCCAAAAAAGGTAGTATAGTTTATATTATCTGCAGTATTAACTTTTAATTAATTAATTCAAAATAATAGTAATACTAGCATAAAGGAATGCATTTGCAATGGAAGAAAGAATAGAAGCAAAAATGAAAAACCAAAATGAACAGCGAGTTGTTATCTTAGGAGGAGGAATCGCCGGTTCCGTCGTCGCAAAATCTCTTCAATCTCATTCGCATGTCACCCTCGTTGATCCGTATATTCTCTTCCTTTCTTTTCAATCTTCTTCTGTAATCATGATTCAGGGTGATTTTTTTTGGAATTTTGATGGATAGTTGAAATTTTGGATTACCCTTTTGTATTCATAAAATCATAATCGCTTTTTAAAATTACCCATTTCTCAAAGTTTAAATTTTGAGGCTGAAAGTTGTGTTTTATTTTTATGAATTAGGTCATGTTTGAATTGACTTATGCGTAAGTGCTTATTTGATTAGTGTTTATGCGAAAGTGCTTTTTTTATTAAGTTGTTTCTGTACTTATGAATCCAGGAAGGAATATTTTGAGATTCCATGGGCAAGTCTGAGGGCAATGGTGGAGCCATCTTTTGCAGAAAGGACATTGATAAACCATAGAGAGTATTTCACAAAAGGTGACCTTGTTATGTCCAGTGCTGTCAATGTGACGGAAACGGAAGTGTTGACTGCGGACGGTGGTCGGGTTCCGATGATTATCTTGTTATTGCAACTGGTCATGCAGATCCTGTACCGAAAGTTAGGACTGAAAGACTTCATCAGTATAAAGAAGGTAAGCTTTAGCTTGTATCTTTTATCGGGTAAGATGACAAAAATGTTATGAATTTTAACTGGTGCGAAATATGCAGACAATTAGTTGAACCTACATTACCATCGGTGTTGTCAAATAGCGGTTCTAGGGGCACTCTAGCGTAGAATTTTTTTAACAAATCACTATTGCTCTGCAATATGTTATTGACATGTTGATTGCCATTCAGTGTTTCTGACATTATAATTGCAAAGGTAATCTTTGAGGATACTCAGATTCTTCCATTGAACCTCTGTTGGCTAGGTTTTTATACTATCTTAGAATTTATGTGGGACCTAACTTAATCTTACAAAACTGACTTGTAAGGCGAGAGAAGCTTGGGTTTAATAGACACTACGCGAGCCATATCTCTAGGCAGTGTGACACTAAATTCACCCTTTCATACCCAATACGAAGGTGTTTGAGGCTGCAATGAAATCAACCCAAATGCCGCAATGACGTGGCTAGGGACATAATGAAACCATAATTTCTAACAATATGAAATGAATAATTGCAATGTATTCAATAAATATAAGTTAGGGATGAGTTAGGCCCAACCCAAAATTTTGAGATTTTGTATCGTTGTTCAAAACATATCACATACCAACATTGTTCATTTTTAGCATAGTGTTTTGTGAATGATTTTATAGAATAGATTCAATTAAACAATGTAATGAATTGTCACTGTCATAATTTGAGTTATGAATTTAATTTTCTCTGGCAGAAAATCAAAGATAAAAGCTGCTCGTCCGTTCTGATTGTTGGAGGAGGTCCAACGGTGTGGAACTTGCTGGAGAGATAGCGGTTGATTTTCCAGACAAGAAGGTTACACTAGTGCACAAAGGACCAAGACTGCTGGAATTGTAGGGGCAAAAGCTGCTGATAAGACTCTAAAATGGTTGAAATCTAAGAATGTTGACGTGAAACTAAACCAAGCAGTCGACTTAAACAGTGCCACAGATGGACACAAGATATATCAAACTTCAGTCGGGGAAACTATCGAAGCAGATTGTCATTTCTTATGCACGGGAAAACCACTTGCTTCGGCTTGGCTTAAAGAAACTGTGTTGAAAAATGACTTAGATATTTATGGAAGGATTAAGGTAGATGAACAATTGAGAGTTAAGGGGCGGACCAACATTTTCGCAATTGGAGATATTACAGATATTCCGGTAAGTGCTTTTACTATTAGCATTATTTTTTTTGAGCTTATCTACTGACATGAGTTTTCATATAATGTGAATCGAACAGGAAATCAAGCAAGGGTTTTAGCACAGAAGCAGGCAGAAGTGGTTGTAAGAACGTATGGGTGATGATAGAGGGAGGAAGAGAATGTCGGAGGGAAAGTTACAAACCACATTCAGTATTGGCAATAGTTTCACTCGGGAGGCATGATGCAGTTGCACAGTTCCCATTCATAACAATCAGTGGAAGAATTCCTGGCATAATAAAGTCTGGAGATTTATTTGTTGGTAAAACAAGAAAACTAATGGGTCTCAGTCCTCATATTGTATAAACTTGACTTGATATGGTGTGTGCACAAATCAATCTGTTTCAGTGAAGTAGTTCTTGACATGTAATCTTTAATATATTAAAATAGAATATCGTTTAGGCCAAATTTAATATAAAGTTTCTAAACACGTGAATCGCACTGGGTGGAAGTACTAGTAATTGTGTAAAAGTTAAAAGCTGGAAGCTGATGTTAATGATGCATTATTGTGGTATTGACATATTTGGTTTAATAAAATTGTTTTAAAGATTAGTTGGTCTATTTACAAAATTAACATATTTGTGATTGTGTAAGTTATTAACTCGTGGAACACACTTTCTGTGTTATCTACTACACTATTTTTTTTATTAGTTCAAGTCTCTTTCTTATTATGTGATAATGTTTTAGAGGCCAACAATACTATTATGTGCTTATGTATTAACATGCTACTATATACAAAAGGGTTACTCATCGCATAACTCCATGTGTTTCTCATCGCATTACCTGAGATACGCAACATTCCCATGGAACATGGCAAACCAATGTTAAAAAATTCTGGATTTTAAACTCTAGATTCTTTCTAGATACTACTACTTAACACATTACAATCTCATCCAGAAAGGTTTTTGAAAATAGTATGAACATAATATGGATTTTGATATCCGAACGCAAGGTTCATTTATCAGCTTATAAAATTAGATGATTTAAAACAATGAGCAGTGAAGTAACGATTTAAAACAATGAGCAGTGAAGTACAAAAATATAGAAGAATGTTGTTTTGGAATAAAAATATTGAGTGACAATAGAAGGAGATTTTGTAAGATTTTTGGAAAAAAAATGGTGTTATGAGTCTTATGATCATGAGGAGAATAAATTCTGGACCAATTTTTCACAAAATGGGGGGTGTCTTATAATGAACTGATTTTGTTGTAGAATGGGTGAGTCTGAATTTTGAAATTCGGAGTATAGAAAAGGAAATTTTGGGTTTCCATAGAATGCATGATCAATACATGAGTGTAGTGAACACAACCTTAAAAGAACTCGCCCTATTACATGAGCGCCAAGTCACTTTTGCATCCCAATTATCAACCCAACAAAAACAAAAGATAACACATTGTCCAATGCCTTCCATGCACTATAACTAACATCATATATTCATATACCAATGTACACTATGCTACGAAATGAAACAAATACAATACTGATAAAAACACCACATCATTGTACAAGTTTCTAACCCTAAAATATTTTAATTTTTATCGTCATGACTTGTGCAACAAAGTGTTTGTAGGTACCCTCTAATGTTAGACTAAAAGCATTAAAAACCTCTTATAAACTAAAGTTCTCCATCAAACCCAAGTTCAGAAACCCATTTGTGATCCTCGAGGATACCACCTTATGCACCATCGTCATTGTTGTTTGTATATCTCACCCAAATTGAGGGAGACAAAGATACTCATTTTAGAAACACTTTTGGTGGGATAAACGAATACCTAATTCATTGAGGGCTTCAAAACCATTAGGAATAAGGACATACAGAAGCATGCATCATGTTGAACATGTGGAACTATATATGTCTTTTGAACATTATGTGAAATTATATTTTGAGGTTTATTGATAAAGGAATCTCTCAATAACATATTTCGATATGCTTTTATGGTGACAGTTAACAACTTGCAAGCATAACAAGCAGTCAATGATGCAACTCAAACTAAGCTAGGGTTTAATGATCACTACAAGTTCTCTAATGATGACACTAAACAAGAATGCATATCAAGCATAATCTTCAAGAAGAATTCAAGCAAGTGTTTGTATGAAGGTTTTATCTGACAATTCTTGAAGCTTCAAAGAGAGGAATATGTAACGTGACACGTCTAAGTGAATATGTATTATAAAAGCATAAGGTTTTTCTCATAAAGTTATACGACTAATAACACACACACAAACGAGCTTTATAACTTATTTTTCTTTAGAAAATATCCTCACTACTACGTAAAAGTTGTAACACCCTTCTAAATACCCCGCGAATAATATAATTAATTCAGAGTTAACATGCATACAAGGGCGTCAAAATTGATTTAAAAATATAAAATTCCAATACATATGTCATGCTTTGCTGAGGAACATGAATTCAATCAATAATTAATCAACACATGTTTAACATAGCAGAATTTTTCATTCAAACTTGGATAATTCAAAACCAAATAATTATCATAAGGTCAATGCCTTAGTTCATAAACAATTATCCAAAGCAACATCAATTAAAACAACAGAGTTTAATGATGACTCTAAAATAAATGTTCCCCAGTGTTACAAGACCAGAGCATGACACCGACACACGATAAAATAAATAGCATAGCTCCACGAGCCATCCTCACCAACTCCTAAGCCGTTAAAGCTTCAACCGAAATCATCAAAGTAAGTGAGATTACATCATAATTAAAATGCATTATAAATTCATAAAATAAATAAAACTTCATAAGCTATTACTTCACCCTATTTATCATAATAGATTCAATCATTCCACAAAAGCACAAGTCATGAACATGCATCAAACACAACAACCAAATCATAACATCGAAATCTTCCAATCATGTTATGATTCATACAATACAATGCAAGACTCTTGCATGTGGTATCAATCGTGAATTAAATTCACCTTACCGCTTCATTCCAACCTGACACAATATCAACATTTGTTCCATTCCAACTAGGACATGATAAGGCCATCGATTCGTCCATAATCACCGGACATGAATCCATTTCCACCGCTCATTCCAAATCAAGAATCTTATTATAATACTCACTAATTCCACAATGGGAATTAGCTACCACCAAATGTATATGCATGCACATCATAAAAGCATGCAACATTCAACAAAGTTATGATAACATCATACATCATAAACCATCATCAATCTAAAACATGATAACGTCCTTATCATGAACATCATCAAACAACATAAACATGCACACCATCGTATTACATACATCATCACAACCAAAACACATGATATCAATCAACTATCAT